>SKCR01033225.1:0-151201 GCA_019454045.1 Zanthoxylum bungeanum
TTCTTGTACGAAATTAACTATGTGACAAAGGAAATTGCTCTTTTATCATTTGTAATTGGATTACCTGGATATATAAATGATAAAAGTCCATATGATTAGTACAGATTAATAAGATATGAGACAGTATTAATCCACTAAGGTTTAATCATTAAATATCCCTAGTCGTAGTATTATCGAGACTGGACATCGATAATGCGGAATAGGCAAGTATTTCACTTGTGCGCGTTATTGAAGCTTAACGGCATAGTTCTCATATATTTAAGTATTTGATACTTATGCAAGTGTGATAAGAGGTTTTGTTTGCCGATGGTACGGGAACAGCTTCGCTCTGGATAGACCCATCGGAGTCCCACTGGTAATATGACTATGTGTCTATGGGAATACGAATCAGGGTAGGTATATTTTGTTTTAACATGAGACTTGCATCGCTAATACTTGAGACAATCAGTATACTTTGGTTTTGGCCATCCGGGGCTCTAATAGGTTCTGTGTATGCCTCTTCTGGTTATACTGAGAATCGTAGTGTATTGGGTGTGATGTCAAGAAGAAAGTATCACTTCGGTCATATGGAGATGATGATCACGCAGGGATACAGAACTAGTACTCTATAGTGTTATAGCCATCGGGAAAGTATGACTAGGTCATGACTTTCCGATAATAAAGAGATTAATTGCTAGTGATCCGATATATGCTTAGTACAGGGCAGACATAACTCCAGCGCTAGGCCTAGCATGTGACATTTGATACTGGATCGTAATACGCAATACTTAGTATACTACGCTTGATAAAGATCTTGTATTCCTTAAAAGAATATTTCTGGAGAATTGGGTAGGCACGGTGCTTTGCTAGAAGCCAACCATGTCTTGTAAATTGGTAAGAACGTGGTACCGGGTATGCACGTGTTCGGATAGTCTGATGACCGCATTTACTGCCAACATTTCCAGGGATCTCTTGGGTCGCTTCCCGAAGATTCACCTATGATATTTGACTCGAACATAATAAATCTGGGATTAATTATGAGAGAGAGAATTAATCTGGGATTAATTACGGCAAGAATTAATCTGGGATTAATTCACAGAGAAATAATTAATCAGGGATTAATTCGTCTAGAAGAGAGAGAACACGATTAATTTGGAATTAATCGGTAAAATAAATTTAATAGTTAAATTGGATTTTTCTATTTAATTTATTTAATTGGGCTAAAATAGTATATTGGATATATTAAATGAAATCAGATTTCAAAGCAGAATTAAAATTGGATTTTAATTCGAGCGAATGAATTAATTTTGAATTAATTCGCAAGCGACTTTCGTAATAATTTTGCTAGACATTATTATTTAAGTAAATTGGATTTAATTACGTCGCAATGAAAAATTCGTTTAATTCAGAATTAAACGAACCCGGGCCCGAGCAAAGTTGCGTGTTGGATTAGCCGACGTAAATTTGGAATTTAATAAGTGGTGGGACCCACTTGAACTCATCATTGTTGGACTAATGATGAAGTTGAATTTGGCAAGTTAAAGGTTGAGTAAAAGACTTGGTTTACTTGTTATTTACACAAACCAATTCCAACATTCAACTCAAGTATTTAAACTAAGTCAATTTTGGAAATTGGCATGAATTCACTATTCACAGCAACACAACTCTCTCCATTTTTCTGGTTCTACCGTGAGCTTCTCCCTCCATCTTCTTGAGTTTTGTTGCAAGACCAAGTGAGCTAGCACTCTAAAGAGCTAAATGAGATGATAGGGAAACCCTCCCATGAGTTTGGAACACCAAAGCAAAGCTTGGAGCAACATCCATTGGAGCAATCTTGGAGATTTCTCAACCGATCATTGTGAGTAATTTCCGTAAATCTCTTTGATTATTCACACAAGAATCACGCTTAGAGATCCCGTGGCATGTCTAGGACACTAACATCCAATGCATGCAAGCTTTACTCCAAGATCCAATCTTAATTCCTCATTGTTGAAATGTTGAAGAGATCTTCCAAAATTTCTCTATACATTTCTCTTCTTTAGGCTAATTTCTCCAAGAATTGCTTGTATTAGCTTTCTTAAGCTTGATTAAAACCGTTGCTCAAGCTTGCTTTTTATAGAAAAACTTAGGTAATTTTTAATTAATAAAATTTTTAATCAAATTTATGTGGGAATAATCTAATTTGTCCAAATATGTATCATTATATGTGACTAATCACCTTTATCTACCACTTTGATTTAATCCAATTAAATCAAGAAAAAGCTTAATTAATAGATTAGTTACATGTCTTCCACTTGATTTAATCCAATTAAACCAAGCCAAAAACACCTATAATTACATACTTGTAATTACCATAATATCCTCAAATGGTAGAGATAATTATGAAATTACGACAAAGCCCTTGTGTAAAAATTGAATTAATTCAATTAGGTCAAAGTAAATAATCAATGTTATCCAATAACACTTGATTATTTTAGTTGATAATTATAATATCGAATATGATCTTTTATCAAAATTAATTGGCTACCCAAGTACTCAATGAGTATACTTAATATTAGGACTCTCTAAGTTCAGACACTTTCGTCATATAAGCCTAACTAATATGTACGTAATTTTCCCAACTCCGAATTTGCGAAGAATACGAACGATATTTCTGAACTATACAAGTCGAGGTCATCACATATAGTTAATAATCTCTCCGTCGTAGGCTATTCGAGTTGTGTTTAGAAAACATAGAATACACCGTCAAGTTTCTGAGGCATACATCCCGTGTCTACATGTCCATGATTCTTCATAACTGCTCGATCCACCCTAGGTGATCGACTTGGGGAAAAGATTTATGAATCATGACTTTACTTACATGGAGAACTAAACCCCTTATTGTACATATACGGGCCGACAGATCCTATCTTGATTCGTATTTGATTAATGAGTGCATCGGTCCACACCCAACGAACATCTAGAGGCCAGACAATGAAAGATTTCTGACATACATGGTATCAAATTGTGGAGGATCTCACACAAAATCAATGTTATCCTATAGTCAAAGAATTACATATGCTACTCGACTCGAGGAGATTCCTATTGACGGTGGTGTGTACTTCCAACTATTAGGAATCACATGTGAGTCATTCAGTATTCGGTCCGACCAATACCCACAAGTCTATACAAGCTTCCAAAGTTCATGATACATTGGGTTAAACCATTGGAACTCCAATTCCAATATAAGACATGTGCTGGTCTTCTAGGTTATAGGAATTCAACCGTACTAAAAACAACGACTATGAATATTTAATTTAAGAATAGTTTACAATAGTAATACTTATCCCAATGTCTGACCACCTAGTGTCCAGTATTACTACATGACTATTCTAAGGTCGATGTCATTCTTAGCATATCTATACTTCAATCTAATATGCATAATAACAATACCATTAATAATGTATGAAATGAAAATGTAGTTATTTTATTAATAAATAATAAAATGTACAATACATCATTCGGATTAGCGCTCCAAGCACCAACTCCAACAAACTCCCACTTGCTTAGTACCAATCTGGATGGTACCGCAGTCCCATCTCCTCCACATGTTTATCGAATAACTTAGCAGGTAAGGCCTTTATAAGCGGGTCTGCTATGTTGTCCAGTCCTTGAACCTTGAAGACCTCTATGTCTTTCATTCAATAATCTCTCTAATTACGTGGTATTTCCTTTCCATGTGCTTAGATTTGGAATACGCCATCGGCTCTTTATCTTGCACAATGGCTCCGCTATTATCACTGTACAATGGGATCGAATCCGTAATACTATACATAATGCCAAGTTTTATGATAAAATTTATAATCCATACAACTTCTTTAGCAACTTCTGAAGCTGCTATAAATTCTGCCTCAGTAGTGGAAATAACTGTTAAGCCTTGTTTTAAACATCGCCAACTAACTGCACCAATGTTAAAGGTAAAATGTATCCTAATGTAGATTTTATATCATCTGGATCTCTTTGGAAGTCGGAGTCTTATATAGCCTTTAACTTGTAGCTCATCTTCTTCATATATCAGAAACTTTACACGTTAACAACTTTATCTGATAGAAGCCTAGAAGGTTGTTGTTTTACAATACCAGCTATGAACAGTCAAAGTGTTGGATATATGACCCATAGCGTCACTATTTGTACAGATCATAGTGTTGTTGTACAAATTAACTATGTGACAAGGAAATTGCACTCTCATCATTTGTGATTAGATCACCTTAGATATATAAATGAAGAGAGGTCCATATGATTAGTTCCTGGATTGAGATGATATGAGACAGTATCAGTCCACGAAGGATTAATCATTAAATATCCCTAGCCGGAGTATTATCGAGACTGGACATCGATAATGCGGAATAAGGCTAGTATTGCACTTGTGCGCGTTGTGAGGGCACAACGGCATAGTTCTCATATATTTGGGTATTGGATACTCATGCAAGTGCGATAGGAGGTTGTGTTTCACCGATGGTACGGGAAACAGCTTCGCTCTGGATAGACCCCTCGGAATCCCATTGGTATTATGACTATGTGTCTATGGGAGTCCGACATCAGGGTAGGGTGTATGGTCTTAACCTGAGACTTGCACCGCTAATGCTTACGACAATCAATATACTTTGTTGAGGTCGTCTAGGACTCTAACCGGTTCTGTGTACGCCAATGGTGGGTATATTGAGAATCGTAGAGTATTGGGTGTGATGTCAAGACGAAGTATCACTCCAGTCATAGTGGAGATGATGTCACGCAGGATACGGAATTAGTGCTCTTAAGTGCTGGCCGGCCATCGGGATATTATGACAAGGTCATGTATATCCGATTATAGAGACTAGTTACCAGACATCTGATATGTGCTTCGGACGGGGCAGACACTTATCCAGCCCCAGCCCTAGCACGTGACTATTCGATACTGGGCCGATATACACAATACTTGGTATACTACGCCTGATATAGATCTTAAATATTCTTAGATGAATATGACCGGAGAATTGGATAGACTTCGTGCTTTGCTAGAAGCCGATCTTGTCTCGTAAATCGGTAGAACGTAGTACTTGGTACGTACGTGATTCGGATACTCCGACGACCGTATTTACTGCCGAATTATCCGGGGATCTCATGGGTCGCTTCCCGATAATGCACCGATGACGCATAACTCGCACTCATTAATAATCTGGGATTATATAGAAGAAAGAGAAAATTAATCTAGGATTAATTACGGAGATATTTTATCTAGGATAAAATATCGTCTAGAGAGAGATAACGATTAATTTGGAATTAATCGATAAATTAATATATTCGATATATTAAACGAAATTGGATTTCGACGCGGAATTGAAATTGGATTTTAATTCGGGCGAGCGAATTAATTTGGAATTAATTCGTTAGCGACGTGAATAGTGAATTCGCTAGGCGTAATCATTTAATTACGACGCAACGGAAAGTTCATTAATTTGGAATTAGCGAACCCGAGCCCGAGTGTGATTGCGAGCGCATTCGTATTTCGAATTCGAGTGCGGCGTCGCAAGTCGCATCAAGCGTCAAATCATTCGTCACATCAAGCGTCAAATCAAATGTCACTTTGAGTGATGTGATTGATTGATGTGATTGATTGATTGATTGACAAAGACAACTTATGACACTTTGAGTGATGTAAGTTTTTGGAATAGTGTTGGTGGTTGAGATAGCCATTTCCATTTGATTTTATTTGATAAATAAAATGGTAAATGCTTAATATTTTTGGAAAATATATAAAGCAAATTTTGGTAATTCATTTACCAAGTCAACCATTACACATTTCCTCCATTTTCTCTCCTTCTCACGCCCAAGGGGCTGTCTCTCTTCTTCTTCTTCCATTTCAGCTCACTACCGTGAGCAATAGGGGAGCATTGAGTGAGATTTTGTGGCAAAAACTCAAGTGCTAGCACACTTACGAGACTTGCGAAGGTGTTAGGGAAGTCCACCCATGAGGCAGGATCCGTTCGACGAAGCTTGGAGCTTGCGGAAGGACCATTTTCACGCCCAAAACAGTGAGCAAATTCACTGCAGTTCACGCCCAATTAGTGAGGAATTTTGAGTTTTGTTGCTTGCCGCGTCTCTCAACCGATCGATGTGAGTATTCCGCTACCTCCGTTGATGTATTCACACATGATTTCAATGCTTGTATGATCTTGGGACCTAGATAAAACTAACAATGGCATCAAGAGCCTTAGGTTCAAGCATGAAACTTTTAGGGTTAAAATTTGGGTTAATTGATTTTGAGCATGATTTAGTTAAATTGTTTGATTGAGCATGTTTAAATGATGTTGAATTGCATTTTGGTTGGACCAATTTGTTGAAAATTGATTTGGAATAATTTTCCCCAAAAATTATATCTTGGCCGAATCTTCAAGCATTTTGGAAATTTGGAATTTTTGTCATTTTGGTTCATTGGATGAGTTGTAATGATGTTGGATGATGTTAATTTGAAGTCAATTAGATTGAATTTTGAATTGAACAAAAATCCCCAATTTGCTTCACTTGGCCGAATGGTATAATGCCCTAATATCTTGGTAATTTTGATTTTGTGACATTGGATGTGTATGAAATCAAATTGGATGGTGATTTAATGTCGATTGTGGGTTCGATTGGATTGAAACCAAATCGGACACAAAATCCCTCCTTGGCCGAGAGCTTAAAAGCATGTAATGGGTTTGATTTTTTCAATTTATGTGTTGGACATATAATAATGAATTGAACATGATTAATTGGACTAATTTGATGTTTTAGAAATATTGATTTGGGTGATTAATCATGTAATGCACTTTAGGTAATTAAATTGCGGAATTGGATTCATGTAATTTAGTTATTTAAGCCTTAAATTGGATTTGGGCTTCTAATGTTGTAATTGGGCTAATTGGGCTTGATTTTATCAAGTTGGGTTTAGGCCAAATGGATTGGATCCAATTGGGCCCAAAACCACTACCATAAAGCCCAAATGCAACTTATAAACCTTTAAAGTTTAATTGGGCCTAATGGGCCTAAATTGATTTCTGGGCTTATGGGGTTACTCCTTGATTGGGCTTTGGTTGCCGAAGCCCACGCCTTATAGAAATTAATTAAAGCCCATTAGACTTGAATTGAATTGACGTTGGACGTTAATCGGGCTTTGAGTCCCGACGCGATTAAATTTGGAATTTAAGTCGTTAAAGGTTTATTAAATAAAGTGTAATATTCAATTTGGAATTGAATAGTGAATTAGTATTAAATACATGTTAAATAGGAGTTAATTATGTAGTTTAATTTAATTCATGAATTCGTACTTTGAGTACTTATTCGCAAAAACGAGTTTGACTCGAGCAAAATCAAATCGTTGTTTGAACATTGGATGATCACATAATTATCAGATTAATTAATTTGATTAGATTGATTGATAGCATGCTTTTGTGTGAATACATGGTTGTGATGAATGAATAATGTATATCGGATGGATATTAGTCGGGTGGGGCAATTTTGGAAATTGTTGTAATAAATTCGATTTATTAAATTGGACCTGCGTGTCCAGCCTTATCACCTTTATTCTCTTTGTATTCTCTTCTCACTATTCCCTCCCCTCAATGTAAATGAGGTTTCTTTAGAAGTGTAGTGTAACGGGTAGAAGTAATACAAGTGCTAGCTTGAGTGAGAAAGGGAGAGATTTGATCTAGGATCAATGTGTTAAGTATCCATCCGCATATCATTTTATTTATTTTCATACTCGCTTTATTATGTATTTAGAATGCATGTTTAAGGGTGTATGATGATGAGACCTTAACAAAGATAATGAAATTGGTAGCCAATTTGCACGCGAAAAGCCCTCATCAAATATCATGCGTCTTTTCCTTCCATTGAGTGATTCTTGCTCAAGATCCTAGATTGGCATGGGTTGTTGGCCAAAGTCAAGCCCTTGTCCGTCGAAGATGTGTTTGAATCACGAAGCTTTGTTCCATATTGGTGTCTTGTCCAAGTTGTGGTTTGTTGGCCAAAGTCAAGACCACTTATTGTCCATCGACATTGATTACGAAGCTTCCATGGTCAATGGGTCCGCGCTTGACTGGGATCATCAGGTTTGTTGTGCCAAAGCCAAGGCCTAGTTGATTCAGAGGAAAAAGGTTAGGGTATATATTGGATATATAGGCATATATAAGATATATGTTTCGGACTTGGATGTCCACCTACTGGATCTAGGAATTGGATTAGATCCAATTGATCTTAGAGATCTACCTAGTTAATTATCATACAATTTGTTGGCCAAAGTCAAGATTGTGTGATATTTAACGGGATCCTAGCCCACTAGGAAACACGGTTTCCCGAGTACTCGACAGAGGGTTAGAGGCTCGCCGAAAAATAGTGGGAGGCAAGAATTGAATTTGCAATATTCGTTCAATTACTCGCCATACGCGCTCAAACAAATATCACTCGTCATATATTAAAAGTATTAGTTGGACTAATATTTAATGTTGTTTTAATAAACAGTTGGACTGTATTATACTTGATTATATATAATTGGATTATATTAATCAATATATTTGAATTAATTAATTTCAGTTTACAGTTGATTTTATAATTGGATTATAGTAATCAATGTAATTGAGTTTAATTAATTTGGATTATATTTGATTATATAGTTGGACTATTATAATCATTATAATATATATAGTACCACTAATCGTTGATTAAATAGTTGGACTATTGTAATCAAGATAAAATTGAAAAGTTGAATATTTAAAATATAATCTGGGATTAAAATATTTTAAATGATTTAATTTTCAAATTGGGAATAAATAATAGGTTACTTTATTTGATAAAATAACTTATTATACCTTAAGCCCAAAATTAAGCAAAATAAGTAGAGCATAAAATCTTTGGAAGATTTATGTGATGATGACTTTAATGCTTAATTTAATATACTTGTCATAAATCTAATTTTAGATTTAATAAGTATTAAAATTGCAATAAATAATTCTTGGAGAATTAATTGACTATTCTAGAGGTGAAAAGTCAAAGTTTGCAATTGGGCATGTAGCACGAGGTGCACATTGTTTCGATATTCTAAAACCCAAGGCTTGGCCTAAAGTTCTGAAATATTGAAAAGGATAATTGACATATCCCAAAGTGACTACCATTTGGATATGGCAGACACGAAGGAATTAAAGAAAGGGCAAGGCTCTTACTTTAAAAATGTTTGTCAAAGTTATGTTCACTACTAGTATTGAAATTAGATTTTAAATACTTAGTGTGGTACATAAAATATATGTATTGATGTTCAGAATCTGCTTTGAGCAGGATACTGACTTCAGGCTGAGATTGTTCTGCGAATCAGAAACGGGACGAAAGTCGCTGTGGACCGTAGATACCTAAGTTTAGGAACTACCCTTCGGGTGTGTACTTAAATTAGGAACTGTTATAATGTAACTAGTTTGACTAGAGACATTATCTCTATATCAGTGTTTAATCCATTGTGGATAAACCTTTATATTCTAGAACACTAAGTGTTTCATTATATAAAGATGATACTGAGATAAACACATTAGATGTGAATAACAGAATTTATATTTTGAATATAATTAAAATCTCAAAACATATAAAAAGACAAATAAATAGCTCAAATTGATTTGATCAAGTAGAGACTTATTTGTGGCATTGTTGTCTAGGACACAATTAAACAAGACTCGTATATCCGCACTTTTGAAGAGTGGGTACTAGGACTGATTTGAATATTCAAATAAAGTCTACGAATCTAGTTTATTAGGTAAAGTACCTAAAACACTATTTACTTGGTAATAGTGAAAATGCCATCGATCTGTTAGCCCTATTCATGGTGAAGTTAGTGGGCCCATATCTAGCTAGGCTAGATGTGAAAATGAATATTTCGTGACCTTAACGGATGTGGCATCACGTTATGGTTATATGTTTCTTTTGAAGAACACAGATCGGAAACTATTAGAGTTTCGACACGAAGTAGATAAACAGATCGACTATAGTATTATGCCGTCACGGTAAGACCGTAATGGAAAATACTTAAGCAGTAAGTTTCAAACATACATGAAAGAGTATAGTATTCTTTCAGATGAGGACTCCTCCTGAGACACGTCAGTTAGACGGTGTGTCCGAACGAAAACCGAATTTTGTTGGACATGATAAGATTTATCACGAGTCGCTCTGAGCTATCATTTCCTTCAACAGGATATGTATTAACAGTGCAAAACTTATTTAGAATAAGGTTCCATATAAATCTGTTTGACAGATATCATATAGGATATGAACAGGAAAGAAACAAGGTTTCTCATTCCTAATAATTTGGGTATGCCGGGCATAACATTTGGATGATACCAAATAGAACCCAAATTGGATAAGTGCCAATTATAGGTTATCCAAAGGGAAACCATAAGTATAGTACTTAGAAATCTCACATGAGAACAATATGATTGTTGCTCACCATGCGATTTGCCTAAGAGGAACACCGATATGCAGTGGTAAGTGGGAGGATAGTGATACTCGATGAAAATCGGAGTAATACTATTCAAGGCACGAAGTCCATAATGGAACACAAATAGTTCATCAAGGATGAAACTAAACCATTAATCTTCAAATAAACAAGAACTGCGTAGATCGGAGAGAATCAGAAAACAACCTGGGGTCTGGGTTTCTGATGTAACCTCATAAAGATATTAATCTTGTGGAGGTATACCAACCGACTACGTTTTGAGGAAGTGATACGAGGTATCGACTCCCTATTATGGCAAAGTGCCATGAGTCTGAAATGGATTCCATGAATAACAACTATGTTTGGATACTAGTTGTTGTACCGCAAGACATTGTGCCTATTGGTACTGTAAACGTCTTCAAGGAAGACATACATGGATGGCAACATACCAACGTACAAAGCTAGGCTTTTGACGGAAAGGTATCGTTATCAACATTGTGTTGATTACTGTTCAACCTTTTACCTGTTGCCATGGTAAATCCATTTTGAAGATGCTTGTAGATACTACATATTTCATTTATGAAATGTGTCAGTTAATGATCAAAATCGCTTTCCTGAAAAGGAAACCTCTTGGAGGATGCTTACAATATCCTGACGATTTTGTATAACCGACAAACAAGGTTTGCGGGTTATTCGATCCATGTTTGGATTGAAGCAAGCATAAGGTTCTTGGAACTGTCGTTTTGAAATAATCATAATGGTTTATGATTTGACTCAAAACGAAATGATTCTTGTGTATATGAGGAGGTTAGTGGGAGAGCACTGATAATGAAATTCCCATAAAGCAATTGGTGAAAGCTTGGCTTTCATATAAATTCTCCGTAGAATTCTGGAGAGTAACAACCTTTATTCAAGGAATAAAGATCTACTGGGATAGATTTGGAGTTGTTAACACTCTCTGGGAAATTGTACATTTAAAATGTACTTGATATGGTGTCTCATACGCTTTGAGCATATGGAGTCACAATCGGGTCAATCCAAGTGATAGTCACTGGATTGAAGTTAAGGACATCTGTTAGTATCTTAGAGAACTAAAGATGCTGTCTTAAACTATGGAGAAGGAGAACTTGAAGTGACTGGGATCACTACCGCAAGTTTCCAAACAGTTAAATACTGCGGTACTATAAAGTTTGAATAACGGGACAGTGAGCTGGAAATCTTCCGAGCAAGATACTGTTGCCGAATAAACAACAAATGCGGATTATTGCTGCAGCTGAGGCAGCAATAGAAGCCATTTGGGTCGATAATAAATCTAATTAGATTAGATATAGTTCTGTTAGCAGCTGAGCTAGGCGTCAGCACAAGGCTAAAGAATTAAAGGTCTCATCGACGATCCAGATATATACTTCTATATCATCTGATTCGTTCGGATCATACATCGTGGCGATGTGATGATCGTATAAATCGCGTCAGACGATAATCATGGAAATCCGCTGACGAAAACCTTTTCTCAGCAATTTGAGCGAACCGTACATAGTTCGGGTGTTCGACACTTGAGTGACTGGCTATGTGCCAAGTGGGAGATTGTTGGATAATATGACCCATAGCGTCACTATTTGTACAGATCATAGTGTTGTTGTACAAATTAACTATGTGACAAGGAAATTGCACTCTCATCATTTGTGATTAGATCACCTTAGATATATAAATGAAGATAGGTCCATATGATTAGTTCCTGGATTGAGATGATATGAGACAGTATCAGTCCACGAAGGATTAATCATTAAATATCCCTAGCCGGAGTATTATCGAGACTGGACATCGATAATGCGGAATAGGCTAGTATTGCACTTGTGCGCGTTGTGAGGGCACAACGTAGTTCTCATATATTTGGGTATTGGATACTCATGCAAGTGCGATAGGAGGTTGTGTTTCACCGATGGTACGGGAAACAGCTTCGCTCTGGATAGACCCCTCGGAATCCCATTGGTATTATGACTATGTGTCTATGGGAGTCCGACATCAGGGTAGGTGTGTATGGTCTTAACCTGAGACTTGCACCGCTAATGCTTACGACAATCAATATACTTTGGTTGAGGTCGTCTAGGACTCTAACCGGTTCTGTGTACGCCAATGGTGGGTATATTGAGAATCGTAGAGTATTGGGTGTGATGTCAAGACGGAAGTATCACTCCAGTCATAGTGGAGATGATGTCACGCAGGATACGGAATTAGTGCTCTTAAGTGCTGGCCGGCCATCGGGATATTATGACAAGGTCATGTATATCCGATTATAGAGACTAGTTACCAGACATCCGATATGTGCTTCGGACGGGGCAGACACTTATCCAGCCCCAGCCCTAGCACGTGACTATCCGATACTGGGCCGATATACACAATACTTGGTATACTACGCCTGATATAGATCTTAAATATTCTTAGATGAATATGACCGGAGAATTGGATAGACTTCGTGCTTTGCTAGAAGCCGATCTTGTCTCGTAAATCGGTAGAACATAGTACTTGGTACGTACGTGATTCGGATACTCCGACGACCGTATTTACTGCCGAATTATCCGGGGATCTCATGGTTGCTTCCCGATAATGCACCGATGACGCATAACTCGCACTCATTAATAATCTGGGATTATATAGAAGAAAGAGAAAATTAATCTAGGATTAATTACGGAGATATTTTATCTAGGATAAAATATCGTCTAGAGAGAGATAACGATTAATTTGGAATTAATCGATAAATTAATATATTCGATATATTAAACGAAATTGGATTTCGACGCGGAATTGAAATTGGATTTTAATTCGGGCGAGCGAATTAATTTGGAATTAATTCGTTAGCGACGTGAATAGTGAATTCGCTAGGCGTAATCATTTAATTACGACGCAACAGAAAGTTCGTTAATTTGGAATTAGCGAACCCGAGCCCGAGTGTGATTGCGAGCGCATTCGTATTTCGAATTCGAGTGCGTCGTCGCAAGTCACATCAAGCGTCAAATCATTCGTCACATCAAGCGTCAAATCAAATGTCACTTTGAGTGATGTGATTGATTGATGTGATTGATTGATTGATTGACAAAGACAACTTATGACACTTTGAGTGATGTAAGTTGTTGGAATAGTGTTGGTGGTTGAGATAGCCATTTCCATTTGATTTTATTTGATAAATAAAATGGTAAATGCTTAATATTTTTGGAAAATATATAAAGCAAATTTTGGTAATTCATTTACCAAGTCAACCATTACACATTTCCTCCATTTTCTCTCCTTCTCACGCCCAAGGGGCTGTCTCTTTCTTCTTCCATTTCAGCTCACTGCCGTGAGCAATAGGGGAGCATTGAGTGAGTTTTTGTGGCAAAAACTCAAGTGCTAGCACACTTACGAGACTTGCGAAGGTGTTAGGGAAGTCCACCCATGAGGCGGGATCCGTTCGACGAAGCTTGGAGCTTGCGGAAGGACCATTTTCACGCCCAAAATAGTGAGCAAATTCACTGCAGTTCACGCCTAATGCAGTGAGGAAGTTTGAGTTTTGTTGCTTGCCGCGTCTCTCAACCGATCGATGTGAGTATTCCGCTACCTCCGTTGATGTATTCACACATGATTTCAATGCTTGTATGATCTTGGGACCCAGATAAAACCTAACACAAGGCCCCTCTGTAAACCCCTTAGTCACTACTTATTTCCTATACTTTTTGAACTAAGACCACAGGCTTCCCTCAAGCAGATTAACTCAAAGACCCCAGCAGAGATTTTCAAACTGGCGTGATCTTATTTCCTCTATAACTAAAGCCTCTGATTTCTTCACATTACACTAGCCCCATCCATAGCCAAAGTTAGGTGCTGCTGTTCTAAGGCATATCATAGAGAAGTTGCTATAATTGCCACTCAGCATATCCCAAATAATAGGCAAGTGAGACAAGCTGGCCGAGAATAGTGATTTATGCTCAAGGATGATCATCAAGTATCCCAGATTCTAATAATCACTCCCATCCACAAAGCCAACAAATAAGCTGAAAAAACCCAAGTTAAATTTCGCTAATTACGCGATCTGCCTCCCCTTCGAATAGAACCATTGATTTCTTTACGCAGCTCTGGCCCCTCATAGCCAAAACAACATGCTCATGTTCAATGGTTGGTGATAAGTGCACAAAAGTGTACTTAGAACATTGCTAACTCGGCTTGTTTATCATATATTTTAATCTTAATTATGTTTACTTTGTATTTTGTAATTAACGAGCAATGGAACATGAAGAATGAAGCAATTACGCATGTTTCAGGACCTTGCGAAAGCATCAGACTCGCGCGGGAGCATCAGAAGCACATGACGTGCGAACCAGTGATGAAACTCACTGGCACCGCGGTGCCCAACTTCTTGGCACCGCGGAACCTGCACAATCTCATACATGTATCCCACAACTTTGGCATTGCGGCACCCAAGATTTGGCATCGCTGCGCCCCAGAAGACCCCAAAAACCTGATTTTGACGTGTTTTATGCGTATATGGACTCCGAGACTTCTCTATATAAACCCAACTTCGTACAAACCCTAAAGGAGGAGAAAAAGAGAGAAGAAAACACATAACAAAGAGCCACAAACACAAAATCGAGAGAGAAGAACGAAGAACTTCAAAGACAAACATGATGTCTCTCCGATATATCTAGGCCATATCTCTCTTCTGCATGGAGAACTAATCTCCTAGGCAAAGTTAGAAATTAACTCTTGTATTTGATTTCTTATATTCATGTTGTTGATTCCTATAAACTCTTAAACGTTAATACAATTGATGTTTGTTATTCTTTATTATCTTTTGGTTATATGAATCCAAAAACTGTTTTTATCAAACTTGCATATAGATCCAGTCATGCTTCTTCTATGTGTGATTTGTGAACCCAGTTGTGACTGGTAAAGTTGTTTTATGATTTGGTCTTCTACTGCAGTATTGCCTGAGGGTATATTATCGACGTTAGATAAGTCGTAACGATGATGTTTGAGTTGTCACACCCCATAAAATAGAAAATAAAATAAAATAAGAATAAATACAAAGTGCACCCTAGCACCACACGCAAGCGGCCATGGGCAAGTCATTGGCCCCGGACAAGCTTGGAGTGTAGGTGCGTTACATCCTCCCCCACTTAATCTGTCAACGTCCTCGTCGACACATCTGAACTGCTCCTCCTCTGCTCTTCACCTCGGTGCTGGTAGGCTTGAAACTCTTCACTCTGCTGCTTCAGTTGGTGCAGGTCTTCGGCTCTCTTGTCTTGACTCTGAAGGGTTGTAAAGTCTTCAATCTTCTTTGTAAACTGCTGCAGGTCTTCGACTCTCTCCCAACTTGTCTCTTCATCTCCCAGGTCTCTCAACCTCACTAGGAATTCCTTTCCATGTCGCTGGTCTCCGGTCGCCTCCCTTTCTGCCAAAATCTCTTCAACTTCCCTCGTGGTTCTCTTCCTAGTTGGTTCTTCAATCTCTGGTCTTCGTAGTTGGTTACGAGGTGCATCATTATTGTCTACATGAAAAGGTCTCAACCTGCTGACATGAAAAACCGGGTGCATCTTCATCCACGCTGGAGTCTCGACTTTGTATGAAGCTTTTCCCACCTTCTTAAGAACGGCAACTGGCCCTTCATATTTCCTCACCAATCTCTTGTCTCTATTCCCTCTGAACCGCATTTGTTCTGGATTTAACTTGATCAACACTAAATCTCCAGGTCGGAATTCTAAGGATCTTCTATGCTGATCGGCCCACTTCTTCATCCTCGCGGAAGCCTTCTCCAAATAAGCTCAAGCAATTTCTGCATTGGTTCTCCATTCCTTAGTGAAGTTGAAAGCTCGTGGGCTCTTCCCTGAATACTCTTTCACTGTGTGTGGGAGTAGAGGCTGCTGACCCATCACAATTTCAAAAGGTGTTTTGTTGGTGGCGGAGCTCTTTTGAGAGTTGAAGCAAAATTGGGCAACATCAAGAAGTTGTACCCAATTCCTCTGGTTGGCACTAACGAAGTGGCGTAAGTACTCCTCCAGCATCCCATTGAATCTCTATGTCTGTCCATCAGTCTCAGGGTGGTAACTTGTTGACATGTTTAGTTGAGAACCCAGTAATTTGAAGAGTTCAGACCAGAAAGTTCCCGCAAATCTCTGATCTCGATCGCTCACAATTTGTCTAGGCACGCCCCAATACTTCACCACGTGTTTGAAGAATAATTTAGCAGTGTCTTCCGCCTTGTAGTACTTAGGTGCTGGTATGAATGTCGCATATTTGGAGAACCTATCAACAATTACCAATATGTTGGTTTGTTCACCAATTTTTGGAAGGTTGGTTATGAAGTCAAAGGAGATGCTCTCCCATGGCCTGTTGGTGACACTTAACGGTTCCAATAATCCAGGGGTCTTCAACTTCTCTACTTTATCCTGCTGACAAATGAGGCATGTCTTGGTGTACTCTGTCACATCATCCCGCATCTGAGGCTAATAATATCCTTGTTTTAATAATGCACGAGTTCTCTGCCAACCCGGATGGCCGGCCCATAAAGTATCATGACATTCCTTTATGAGAATCCTCCGGAGGTTTTCTGACTTCGGAACATACAAGCGGTTCCCCTTAGTCCACAAAAGTCCGTCTTCCAACCAGAAACGACAAGCCTTGCCTTCCCTGACTAACTTCAAAATTGCCTTAGAGACATGGTCCTTCTCCAAGTTGTTTCGGATGAGTTCTCTGATAGGTGTACGGATGGTGCTGAAAGACATGTTAGCCAACGCCTTCAAATGACTAAGTTCTGACTTTCGACTCAAAGCATCTGCCACCCGATTCAAACATCCTGCTTCATGCTCAAAATGAAAGTCGAATTCTGCTAAAAACTCCTACCATCGAGCCTGTTTCGAAGTAAGCTTTGGTTGAGTGAGGAAATAACTGACTGTGGAGTTATCTATTTTCAACACAAATCTCGACCCAAGAAGGTAATGTCTCCACACCCGCAGACAATGTATCACTGCCAATAGTTCCTTTTCATGTGCTGTATATCATTGTTCTGTTTTGGAAAGCTTACGACTCTCATAGGCAATAGGGTGGCCTTCCTGAAGAACACCCCTGCAAGTGCAAAGTCTGAAGCATCCGTCTGAACTTCAAATGGTTTGGCAATCTCTGGGAGAATGAGAACTGGGTCTTCTATCATCGCTTCCTTTAAGCTTTCAAAGGCTTCTTTGCATACATCGGTCCATTCCCATGTCACCTCATTCTTTAATAGTTCTATCAAGGGTATCGCCTTCTTGGAGTATCCTCTTACGAATCTCCGGTAGTAGTTGGTAAGCCCAAGGAAAGACCGCAATTCTTTGACATTAGTTGGGGTGCTCCACTCGCGGATTGCTCGTACTTTCTCCATGTCCATCTATAAAATAGAAGAGTTTGTCTTGTTCGGACATGTCTCGGATATCCAACATCAATCCGGAGAACTTCCTCACATATTCCCGGATGGAGCCTGTATGTTTTAGGTCTCGTAGTTGCCGTCGAGCTATGTAAGCTACATTTCCTGGTAGGAATTGAGTTTTTAACTCGCGCTTCAAATCCTCCCAATTGTCAACGGCGCATCGGCCTTCTTGGATTTCAATGTGTTTTTCCCTCCACCAAGACTTCGCATCTCCAGACAAATACATAAAGGTTATTGAGACCTTGTCCCTCTCTTCTTCTATCCGTGAAGCTTTAAAGTACTGCTCCATGTCAAAGAGGAAGTTTTCGAGGGCTTGTGCGTCTCTAACACCATCATACACTCTAGGCTCCGAGATTTTGGATCTCTTCTGTTCTATGTTATTAGTAGTCGTGGGAAAGTTTGAGACGGCGAGGGCGGTGAGATTCACCCTCACGCTCAACTCTGCCAACTGCTCTTTCAAGGAGCTCACGACATCTTGCCAATTATTGGCATCTCCCCATTCTCGTGGGGCACTAGTTCTTGCACTTGTTGCTTGAGTCTCTAGGGCACTTACCCTGGTTGTTAGGGCCTCAAGTACCTTGATAGTTTGCCTGAGGTTTTCGACATCTGAAGTCTTGTTCGTGAGTGTTGTGACGAGGCTATCAATATCCACTAATTTTTCTCGACAGCATCCAAGCGCATTTTTGTGGAGGACTTCGTAGCCATTTTGCAACACAACCTTGAACCACGCTCCGATACCAACTGTCACGGGCCAAACTTTGGTGTCACCAAGTTGGGTCCGTGCGGCACTTGTTAACATTGCGTCTAACAAGTTAGCCTAGAATTGACCCTGCAAGGTCGTGCCCATGGTTAGCCATCTATATAATGGAGCACTATTAGGCAACAAAGTAAAGCATACATCGATAAGCACACATCCACAAGGCATGAGATAATGAAACACGTGCGAGACATATTGAGTACACATTCAAGCAACACATTCGGACATAGCAATTGGAAATCAAAAGGAAACATGTTTCATTAAGCAAGCCAACTAAGGGCGAGGGAGTACACAGCTAAAGCCCCTAGTATGCTGGTGGCCAAGGCCCTTCTAAGGTGCCCGGGTCACCCCCCTAGAGAGGTTTTAAAGACATTGCACAAGTGTCACTAGGAAACACACATGATGTTTGAGTTGTCACACCCCATAAAATAGAAAATAAAATAAAATAAGAATAAATACAAAGTGCACCCTAGCACCACACGCAAGCGGCCATGGGCAAGTCATTGGCCCTGGACAAGCTTGGAGTGTAGGTGTGTTACACACAGCGTGCTTGCTTTGCGTTAGCTAAGAGCTCAAGAGTTTTCAACAAACACCTTGCAGGCAGAAAAGTATTCTTCGAACGTGATTCATGAAATTCCGGTGAAAAGAATCGCCACCAATTGTAAAGGAGGTCATCAATCCAATTCTACACAACATGACCTTTCAACAAACACCTGGTAAGAACAACGTGCTCGCTGGTCCAGCTTAGGCAAGAACACGAACACAAGGCATTCGTCGAGCCGTCGTCCAATTCAGTCATTGATTCAATCCAATCCATGAATTAAACATAATGATGAAGAATTTACTTTAATAACCCGAGAAAAGTCAACAATTGGTCCAGAATCACGACAATCAATCAATCAAATCGTTGAAAAGAGATCGAAGGAACCTTAGATTAAGGAGCTTCCCAACTCGATCCACTAACTCAGCCCAATCAAAGAATTTGAACTAAAATTAAGCTCTCTAGTGTACGATCAAAGCAGTTTGATGTCAATTGATCTAAAATCAATGAAGAAATTGAATTAAGATCAAAAAAATTGAAGCACACGGAGGGAGTTCATAAGCCTGTAAGCCGTTAATAACGCTTCCAATTTTCATGCAATCTCCAAAATTTCCATAAATCACATGCAAATCCACACGATCCAGCATAAATGTGATCTGAAATTAAGGAATTTTGATAATTCAAACACTTGTTGATTCGGCAACCCGAGTTTTGCACAACAATTAGCTTCAAAATGTCAAGAAAACCTCCAAGGCAGTTGAGAGAATTATGAAGAGAGAGAAAAAATTAGACAAATGAATTCCCCATCTTAGTTGATAATTATAATATCGAATATTATCTTTTATCAAAATTAATCGGCTACGCAAGTTCTCAATGAGTACACTTCATAATGAGACTCTCTAAGTTAAGACATGTTCGTCATATAAGCCTAGTTAATATATACGCAATTCGGCCACCTCTAAATTCGCGAAGAACACAAATGACCTTTCTATACTATACAATTCGAGGTCATCACATATATTTAACAATCCCTCTATCGTAGGTTATTCGAGTTATGCTTAGGAAACATAGAATACACCGTCAAGTTTTCAAGGTGAACATCTCATGTCGACATGTCCACGATTCTTCATAACTGATGCGATCCATCCTAGGTGATCGAATTTTGCTAAAGTTTTAAGAATTGTGACTTTACTTACATGGAGACCTAAACCGCTTATGGTACACATATGGGCCGACAGATCCTATCTTGATTCACACTTGATTAACGAGTGCATCGATCCACACCCAACGAACATCTAGAGGCCAAACCCTGAAAGATTTCTAACATACATGGTATCAAAGTGTGGAGGATCTCACACAAAATCAATGTTATCCTATAGTCAAAGGATTATATATTCTACTCAACTCGAGGAGATTCCTATTGATGATGGTGTGTATTTCCGACTATTAGGAATCACCTGTGAGTCATTCAATATTCATTTCAACCAATATACAAATGTCTATACGAGCTTCAAAAGCTCATGGTACATTGGTGTAGGACACAGGAGCTGGGCGACGCTGTTCTGGCTCGCGGCCTGGTTGGGAGTACGGAGTAGCCCGCGGGGGACTAAACCGGAGAAATAAAATGGAGTCGCCACCCGGTGTGAACCGGGAAAATGATTTAAGGCCGCACTCACCCCTCGTAAGGGAAGACCTCAAACCGTTGGGTTCGGAATGGTCCCTTACTTATGTCGTTTGTAATGAATGGATTTGTGCAATATTAACCAAGTCTACACAACATGCTTAAGAACAACCTATTAACCATGCATAAAACATCATCATGCTAAACAACCTAATCATGCATAAGAAAATAAATATCATACTAAACGACTACATCATGCTTAGAAACAACCAACTAATCATGCATTAAACATCATACTAAACAACCTAATCATGCATAGGAAAATAAATATCATACTAAACAATTAAATCATGCTCAAGCACAACCAACTAGTCATGCATAAAACTATAACATATTAAACATCCTAATCATGCATAAAGCAATAATAAACTTAAACGACTACATCATACTTAGAAAATAAATAATGGAAATAAGATAAAAGGGTGCCCTCAGGTCTTACCTTTTTAGTCGCTTTCCGGGAGTGCGTTCCACGGTGCCGGAAGGGATATCGTTTTGCTATTTTTACTGGTCCATTGTTTCTGCAGTTTTCACAGGTTCACTATTTTCTCTGTTTTCACCGGTCCGCTGTTTCTGCTGTTTTAACTCGTCATTTTCACTGTTTCACTCGCGGTTCGGGACGATTTCTGGGACGATTCCGGGACAATATTTTGGGTTATTTTCTCATTCGGTTTTCACGTGATGTTCCTCAGGTCTAACCTTTTTATTCACTCCCTCTAACTCTCGGCAAAGACATAAACCCTTCAAACCCACTCAGCATTCATGCACTAACCACTCCCTAACTGCCCTCACATCTCTCGGCACTCTCATCTCTCAACAACAACAAAAAGAGCCCTAACAGAAGCTAACTTCCATCAATCCTCTCTACAATCACTTGTTGGAACCAAATAAATAAACCCTAATGGCCTCTCGGTTCCACTCACACCATTGACCTGCACCCTCCACTACCTCACGTAGCAGCCCCACTCAAGCCCTCCTTCATCACCTTCAACGCACACTGCTCACAGATTGCACACACGTAGCCACGCACTGCAGCCACACTCAGGCCATGCACACACACTTCACGTAAACATACATTGCCCCCTACACACAATAACCACATATTCACAATATTATCCTCACGTAACAACTCCCCCATGGACACGTAACAAGCCTGTTCTCACAACAACAAAGACTATCTCACACTGCCGCTCCTTTATCCATCAACCCTTCACGCAAACTGCCCATTTCCTGTCTCAACTTCACGCATGCATGGGGTAGTTCGTTCGCTGTTTAGGGGGGGTGCTTGTGTGCAGTGCGTTGAGCTGCAGTGCGTGAGGGTTTTTTGGCTTTTGAAGGCTTGCTGAATGGGAATCGATACTTAAGGGCTGATGAAAAGGATTTTTGGCATTGACAGAGGCTGGTTAGGTGGCTTTTGAATGGTCTGTTCAGGGGGTTCACGGCTGAAGGTTTGGTGGCGTTGTTGAGGGCTGGACGTGAGTGTTTCAGTTCGGTGGAGGGGCCTTTGTGCGTGTTAGCGTGAGAGAGCTGAATTCAAGATGCTTTGTGCGTGAGTTTAGGGGCTGGATTGAGGCTATTATCGAGATGATCCCAGGGGCTGAAGTAAGGCAGTAGGTTGTGTGGCTAGCTGTGGACGTGAGCTGGGCTCTGTGTATGGGTTCTGTGAAGGCGTGAAGATAGGGAGGTACTTGAAGATGCTGATGATTTGAGTGATGATGATCCAAGTGGATGGTTCTGTGTTGATGTGTGAAGGTTTACTGGTTCCAGGGGCTGCTGCGTTTGATTTAGGTTGAGAGATGAGAGACGTCCCAGGTTTGCGGGCTCGCGTGTAAGGTTTATTGTAGTAAAGTGGAGGCCATGTGATGGAGAGGGGCTGCGGGCTATCGTTTTGTGAGACTGCAGTGGCTGATCTGTCGAAGGGTAGTGGCTTTAGCGTGAGGGAGTTTAACTGGGGGCAAGGACTGGTTCCATCATGAGGGAGAGGGCCGTGTGTGTATGAAGGGGCTGCGTGAATGATTATCTTTTTGTGTTCCTCCTCCTCCCGCGTGAAGGCAAGTTGGTGAGGCTTTATGCGTGGTCCTTGGTTATGGCATCCGTTGCAGGCTGTTATGGGCGTTTGCAGTGTATGGGGTGTCATGGTTGTAGGAATGGGTTTGTTGTTCATTATTTGGTGAAAGACGTGAGATGCATGGGCTGTGGGGTATGGCATGGTGTGGCTTTGGTGCTTATTTTGGATTTTTATTTCTTGGTGATTGGTGTTTTATTGGAGAGTGCATGGGTGGTTTTGTTGGTTAGTGTTTGGGAAGGAATGTAAGGCATGTGAGGGATTTGGCTTGGACTTTTTGTTTTGTGAAATTATTTGGTGGAAGATGGAAAAATGGGTGGCTTTCACGTGGGAGTGTATGGGGAGTGGAAAAGATGGCATTTTGGTTTGTGAACCGGGCCGAGGATAAATTAAAACTGAGACCGAACGAGCGAACCCGAAGCTCGAACAAACGAACCAAATCCAATAAAAATGTCAATTCTTGACCCTTCCCTTCCGACGACCGCTTTCCGCAACTTCCGCAACTAAAAAGTAGTGCCTCCATTCGAGGCTCATCATTGGGCTGATATGCAAAAATGCAATGCCTACAGTCGCCCCCACTTTGATGGGATCTGTGCAGTGTGTGACAATGACAGTCTTATCAAAGTTCGTGCAATACATTTTTACTTACCTGGCTCGCCAACTGCCACCTGACTTACCTGCTGCTTCGAACTAAATTGATATGATGGCGAGATGCCTCGACCTCTGGGCTTTGTTCCCGAACCACCGAATGTGAACTGTGATGATGATGCAGTGGGCCCTCGACCCTGGGACGCATCCCGGAACTGCAACCGACAACGGGGGCACCTCGACCCTGGGCACATCGACCCAACACCGCTGAAAATAGGGACCTCGCCCTCGAACTGATGATGTAGTGGGCACCTCGACCCTGGGCACCTCGACCCGGAACTACAACCGACAACGGGGGCACCTCGACCCTGGGCACCTCGACCCAACACCGCTGACAATAGGGACCTCGCCCTCGAAATGATGATGTAGTGGGCACCTAGACCCTGGGCACCTCGACCCGGAACTACAACCGACAACGGGGGCACCTCGACCCTGGGCACCTCGACCCAACACCGCTGACAATAGGGACCTCGCCCTCGAACTGATGATGTAGTGGGCACCTCGACCCTGGGCACCTCGACCCGGAACTACAACCGACAACGGGGGCACCTCGACCCTGGGCACCTCGACCCAACATTGCTGACAATAGGGACCTCGCCCTCGAACTGATGATGTAGTGGGCACCTCGACCCTGGGCACCTCGAACCGGAACTACAACCGACAACGGGGGCACCTCGACCCTGGGCACCTCGACCCAACACCGCTGACAATAGGGACCTCGCCCTCAAACTGATGATGTAGTGGGCACCTCGACCCTGGGCACCTCGACCCGGAACTACAACCGATAACGGGGGCACCTCGACCCAAACTGATACTGATGTAGGCCTCGCCCTCGGATTGACACTGATGTGGGCCTCGCCCCCAAATTGACATTGATATGGGCCTCGCCCCCAAACTGAAACTGATGTGGGCCTCGCCCCCAAACTGATATGGGCCTCGCCCCAAACTGATATGGGCCTCGCCCCAAACAGATACTAATGTGGGCCTCGCCCCCAAACTGAAATGGGCCTCGCCCCAAACTGAAACTGATGTGGGTCTCGCCCCAAACTGATATGGGCCTCGCCCCAAACTGATACTAATGTGGGCCTCGCCTCAAACTGATACTGATATGGGCCTCGCCCCCAGACTGATACTGATATGGGCCTCGGCCCCAGACTAATACTGATGTGGGCCTCGCCCCAGACTGATACTGATATGGGCCTCGCCCAAACTGATACTGATAAAGTGGGTTACAACCCTGGGACGCATACCCAAAACTACTGATATAATGTGGGCCTCGACCCTGGGACGCATCCCCAAAACTGTTACTGATGTAGATGTGGGCCTTGACCCTAGGACTCATCCCCAAACTGCTGATAACGATGTGGGCGTCGCCCCTAGGACGCATCCTCAAATCTGAAAATGATGTGGGCCTCAACCCTGGAACTCATCCCTAAAACTGATTCTGATGCTGATGTAGGCCTCAACCCTTGGACTCATCCCTGAAACTGATACTGATATTGACGTTGGCCTCGGCCCTGGGACGCATCCCCAAACTGCTGAAGATGATGATGTGGGTCTCAACCATGAGACGCATCCCAAAAACTGATACTGATATTGATGTGGACCACGACCCTGGGACTCATCCCCGAAACTGATATTGATGTAATGGTTCATTCCTGAACTGTACTGTATGGGATGGTCCATTCCCGAACCGCATTCGATTCTCGGTTTGTTCATTCTCGGACTCTGCTCCATTCTCGGATTACCATACCCGTCAAAACTGATACTGTATACTTGGAGTGTCGTACCCGGTAAAACTGATAATTTGTCTCTGTACCCGAAATGTCGCACTCGGCAAAACTGATTCTGACAAAGATGTGGGCCTTGCCACCCAAAGTGCCATACCCGACAAAACTGATACTGTGTGGGCCTCGCCCCCAGAGTACCATACCCGGAAAATAATGATAGTAATGTGGGCCTCAACCCGCAGAGTGCCATACCCGGCAAGGAGTGATAATGATGTGGGCCTCGCCCCCAGAGTGCCATATTCGGCAAAGACTGATAGAGATGTCGGCCTCAACCCGTAGAGTGCCATACTCGATAAAGACTGATAGAGATGTGGGCCTCAACCCGCAGAGTGCCATACCCGGCAAAGACTGATAATGATGTGGGCCTCGACCCGCAGAATGCCATACCTAGCAAGGCTGATAATGATGTGGGCCTCGCCCCCAGAGTGCCATACCCGGCAAAGTCTGATAGCGATGTGGGCCTCAACCCTCAGAGTGCCATACCCGGCAAAGTCTGATAATGATGTGGGGCCTCACCCAAAAGCTGATATGGGCCTTGTTCCCAAGCTGACATGATATTCTATCTCACACATTATATTACCTCTCACGAGATAATCTTGATAGCTAGACATATTTTCGTCCTCAACGAATGCTTCGTGTCAAAACTGATGAATCTTCAAAGTACTCAATATACTCAAATCCAATCATCTGAATGGGTGATCTGAGTTAGACTCCTCGTGTGTGTGTGCCAGGGCTCTTTCGCAGCTTAGTCCTTAATTAAGCCAACTTGGTGATTTCGTTTCAGAGAATCGAACCAGTGGGTCTAACCAACCTGGATGTCTTAATCACATTCTGTGATTACTTCAGCATACTCAACATGATATGGTTTTCATTTTTTCTCTTTTGTCTCTTTCTTTTCATTTTTTTTTTTCTTTTTTTCTTTTCTTTTTTTTCTTTTCTCTTTTTTCTTTTCTCTTCACTTTTTCTGACACACCTACCCTTTAAGGTAGCATTTCTCCTCATGGTGGTCCTAATACTCGCCCATGGGTAGCTTCACGCTTATCGGTTATAGGCGGTCTATTTTTTTCTTTCATATTTTCTTTTCAGAGACTTTTTCTTTATTTCCAACCATATCATATATCATAGCATCAGTAAACAAGTGTGGACACCCAGGCAAACGGTCATTCACTAATACATCATCTCTTCAACTAGTCACCTCGATAACTACTCAGGTTTCTACTGCTAGGATCCTATAATCAAGTGCTCGTGAGTCTAACTGAGATCAATCCATTCAGAATACCGGATGAGAACGCGTCTCGCACTTATCATTTCTAGGTTTCCCCTACAGCATTCAATGTCATCACCGGACACATGTCTAACTATCAAAGACTTCTCTCACTCATTTTTTTTTTCTTCTTCTTTTTTTTCAATTTTTTTTTTCTTTTTTTTTCTTTTTTTTTCACTCTCTTTTTTTCACTCTTTTTTTTTTACTTTTTTCATTCATTTTTTTTTCATAATTAAAATGAAATACAAACTTTTCAAATAAAACACAAACTTTCAAATAGGCCTTGGGATACCTGGTCAGCAGGGCACATTACCGATTCAGATCAATGTCCAATTTGCGCTTCTTGCCACGATCACTATCAGTCCAGTCCAATTTGGAGATGATAGGGTCAAGCTTCGGCTCAAAAGCCAGGATCTGGTCAATCAACTCTTCGGCCTTTGTTGCCGTCAGGAAAATGTCTTCCACAGATTTGGTGACAAATTCATGTCTCTTGGCTTCCGCAAGAAACACAAACAGGAAATCGAAGAAGTGCTCAATATTAAGCAACCCGATGGGTTTCCGGTGAACGTTTAGGTGTGCCCATGACGCCACTGTAAATATTTCTTCGAATGTGCCAAGTCCACCTGGTAATGCAATGAACGCATCTGCAGTATTAATCATTTCATGGAGTCGTTCAGACATACCTGATACAATGCGCTCGTCTCCATTTGTTGGCCCGATTAATTGTTCATCTGCCAAAGGTCTCGGGATGATTCCCAAAACATTACCGCCACCATCTTGAACGGCTTTTGAAACAGCTCCCATCATTCCCAGATTGCCACCGCCATATACCAAGTGCATGTTTTTCGCAGCCATGACTCGCCCCAATTCTTGGATGTATATTTGAATGTGTTGAGGAGAGCAATGCCGCTGAATTTATAGGACCTGTAAAAGAGGTGAATAATAATTGCAATAACATATTCCACTGAATGACGGTTAGCTAGATCACAAAAGAAGTCATCAGAAGTCAAGAAATGCCATCGGATCATGTCTGCAAAAACAACGAGAGAAATCGTGAGATGTCAAAAAGTTGTGGATTCGTTCCAGGAAAATAACAGAAAATAACAAAGGAAATCGTGATACGTCAAAAAGCTGTGGATTCTTTCAACGAAAATAACAGAAAATACCAAAGGAAGCTCTAAAATGTCAAAAAGTTGTGGATCTCTTCCACTTCAACATGTCGTGAATGGTCCAAACAGTTATAGATTTCTGCCACCATTAATGAATTATCTCTCATTCTTGTGATTGCCAAGCACCAATCCCTATGTCCTAACTTGCTCCGCCTTTGCTTTCACCTGCAAAAATAACACAAAATTAGAGATTTTACAAGAATATGAAACAGGAATCACAGCAACTTGCATAGGTTGCCTCCCTTTCAGCATTAACTTCATTGTCTTCAGCCAGACATGATCGAAGTTCTTCTGTCAGTGTGGCATCACCGTCGTCTTTAGTGCTTGCCGCTTTTGATCTTCGCTGCTTTCCTTGCTCCGCCTTTGTTCATTGTCTTCAGCCAGACATGACCGAAATTCTTCTGTCATCGTGGCTTCACCGTCGTCTTTTTGTGCTCGCCGTTTTTTTTTTTTTGATTTTTGCTGCTTTCTCTTCTTTCTCTGTTTCTTTTTTTTTCTTTAAACCTGCAAATACAAAACAACAGAATAAAGACGTGTGCATGTAACGTATACACATACATGTGTAGAGATACTCCATGTTCTTGATGGGTGAGACCATCATTGTGCTCCTCGGCGTCATGTGTTTCCTTCTGTCGGTTCTTCTCTTCTGTTTGAAACCTACAAACATAGAACAAACACAAGAATTGCAAGTACGTTACGTATATGCATGCATATGTTTCCTATCCCGTTGGGTTAGGCCTTCCACCAATTCCCTTGGTGACTGCTCGGTCTTCTCTCCCTTAGGCAAAGTACAATATTAATCAGCTTGGTGAACTCATTCCTTTCTAAGTCTGAAAGCTTCGCTGCTCCGTTTCCCAATTTTTGAATGGCCATTCTGTCTTTTCTGCTTGATCTTCTGAGAATTCTCTGTGTTACAGATACCTCTAAATATCATGATACCAAGGCTTCCCGTCATCGACTTCCACATCCAATATCCTTTTTGTCTCATACACTGGTTTGTTTGCAGTTGTCAGCACAAGTGGTTTCATCACCAATTTCTCTGGATTTTCCTAAGTTGGAGAATTGTCTGTTTCTGATAGGGGCAATCTCTGAGGGAGTAGGCTTGATCCTTGAAGGTTCCCCAATGGTCATTTCATACTGGTTGCACGAGTCTCTGTTATTAGCTATACAGGGCACGGTCAAACTGGTCACAACATTGGTCAAAACTTGCAAATCTTCAGCAATTTCAGCTACCTTGGCTTCCGATCGATCTAGGCGGGATTCCCCGTTGACTGACCCACTCATACTGGTTGATGATCCCTTGACAAATCTTTCTTCCTTACCAACCCAACGGGAGTCTATGATGGCTTTTAAGATACAAAGGGTTAACATGATGCATGTATGTACGACATGTGTGCAATGCAAATAAACAAGCTCATAAAATAATTTAGACTAATTGGCCCGTTATCATTTTAAAGTATTCAATCACACTATTGCGCAGTGCAAACTTGCCCCAGTTGAAAAGGCCCAACAGGTTTACACTTCGCGATAATTTAACTAAATAACTTCAAATGATAAAAGACACAAACACAAACTGGCCCATTGGCATTTTAGAAATTTTGGCCTACTTGTCAAAAGGACATGAACTTGTCCCGGTTTAAATGGCCCAACGAGTTCACATCTTTTGACAAAGAGTCCAACTAAATCCAAATGACAATGGTCCAAAACACAAGCATAAACACAGTAGTCATGATTAATTAAAACACAAATCCAAACATTACAAGACATTATTTCGGAGCCGATTCTCTATATCCCCAGTGGAGTCGCCAGACTGTAGGACACAGGAGCTGGGCGACGCTGTTCTGGCTCGCGGCCTGGTTGGGAGTACGGAGTAGCCCGCGGGGGACTAAACCGGAGAAATAAAATGGAGTCGCCACCCGGTGTGAACCGGGAAAATGATTTAAGGCCGCACTCACCCCTCGCAAGGGAAGACCTCAAACCGTTGGGTTCGGAATGGTCCCTTACTTATGTCGTTTGTAATGAATGGATTTGTGCAATATTAACCAAGTCTACACAACATGCTTAAGAACAACCTATTAACCATGCATAAAACATCATCATGCTAAACAACCTAATCATGCATAAGAAAATAAATATCATACTAAACGACTACATCATGCTTAGAAACAACCAACTAATCATGCATTAAACATCATACTAAACAACCTAATCATGCATAGGAAAATAAATATCATACTAAACAATTAAATCATGCTCAAGCACAACCAACTAGTCATGCATAAAACTATAACATATTAAACATCCTAATCATGCATAAAGCAATAATAAACTTAAACGACTACATCATACTTAGAAAATAAATAATGGAAATAAGATAAAAGGGTGCCCTCAGGTCTTACCTTTTTAGTCGCTTTCCGGGAGTGCGTTCCACGGTGCCGGAAGGGATATCGTTTTGCTATTTTTACTGGTCCATTGTTTCTGCAGTTTTCACAGGTTCACTATTTTCTCTGTTTTCACCGGTCCGCTGTTTCCGCTGTTTTAACTCGTCATTTTCACTGTTTCACTCGCGGTTCGGGACGATTTCTGGGACGATTCCGGGATAATATTTTGGGTTATTTTCTCATTCGGTTTTCACGTGATGTTCCTCAGGTCTAACCTTTTTATTCACTCCCTCTAACTCTCGGCAAAGACATAAACCCTTCAAACCCACTCAGCATTCATGCACTAACCACTCCCTAACTGCCCTCACATCTCTCAGCACTCTCATCTCTCAACAACAACAAAAAGAGCCCTAACAGAAGCTAACTTCCATCACTCCTCTCTACAATCGCTTGTTGGAACCAAATAAATAAACCCTAATGGCCTCTCGGTTCCACTCACACCATTGACCTGCACCCTCCACTACCTCACGTAGCAGCCCCACTCAAGCCCTCCTTCATCACCTTCAACGCACACTGCTCACAGATTGCACACACGTAGCCACGCACTACAGCCACACTCAGGCCATGCACACACACTTCACGTAAACATACATTGCCCCCTACACACAATAACCACATATTCACAATATTATCCTCACGTAACAACTCCCCCATGGACACGTAACAAGCCTGTTCTCACAACAACAAAGACTATCTCACACTGCCGCTCCTTTATCCATCAACCCTTCACGCAAACTGCCCATTTCCTGTCTCAACTTCACGCATGCATGGGGTAGTTCGTTCGCTGTTTAGGGGGCGTGCTTGTGTGCAGTGCGTTGAGCTGCAGTGCGTGAGGGTTTCTTGGCTTTTGAAGGCTTGCTGAATGGGCATCGATACTTAAGGGCTGATGAAAAGGATTTTTGGCATTGACAGAGGCTGGTTAGGTGGCTTTTGAATGGTCTGTTCAGGGGGTTCACAGCTGAAGGTTTGGTGGCGTTGTTGAGGGCTGGACGTGAGTGTTTCAGTTCGGTGGAGGGGCCTTTGTGCGTGTTAGCGTGAGAGAGCTGAATTCAAGATGCTTTGTGCGTGAGTTTAGGGGCTGGATTGAGGCTATTATCGAGATGATCCCAGGGGCTGAAGTAAGGCAGTAGGTTGTGTGGCTAGCTGTGGACGTGAGCTGGGCTCTGTGCATGGGTTCTGTGAAGGCGTGAAGATAGGGAGGTACTTGAAGATGCTGATGATTTGAGTGATGATGATCCAAGTGGATGGTTCTGTGTTGATGTGTGAAGGTTTACTGGTTCCAGGGGCTGCTGCGTTTGATTCAGGTTGAGAGATGAGAGACGTCCCAGGTTTGCGGGCTCGCGTGTAAGGTTTATTGTAGTAAAGTGGAGGCCATGTGATGGAGAGGGGCTGCTGGCTATCGTTTTGTGAGACTGCAGTGGCTGATCTGTCGAAGGGTATGGCTTTAGCGTGAGGGAGTTTAACTGGGGGCAAGGACTGGTTCCATCATGAGGGAGAGGGCCGTGTGTGTATGAAGGGGCTGCGTGAATGATTATCTTTTTGTGTTCCTCCTCCTCCCGCGTGAAGGCAAGTTGGTGAGGCTTTATGCGTGGTCCTGGGTTATGGCATCCGTTGCAGGCTGTTATGGGCGTTTGCAGTGTATGGGGTGTCATGGTTGTAGGAATGGGTTTGTTGTTCATTATTTGGTGAAAGACGTGAGATGCATGGGCTGTGGGGTATGGCATGGTGTGGCTTTGGTGCTTATTTTGGATTTTTATTTCTTGGTAATTGGTGTTTTATTGGAGAGTGCATGGGTGGTTTTGTTGGTTAGTGTTTGGGAAGGAATGTAAGGCATGTGAGGGATTTGGCTTGGACTTTTTGTTTTGTGAAATTATTTGGTGGAAGATGGAAAAATGGGTGGCTTTCACGTGGGAGTGTATGGGGAGTGGAAAAGATGGCATTTTGGTTTGTGAACCGGGCCGAGGATAAATTAAAACTGAGACCGAACGAGCGAACCCGAAGCTCGAACAAACGAACCAAATCCAATAAAAATGTCAATTCTTGACCCTTCCCTTCCGACGACCGCTTTCCGCAACTAAAAAGTAGTGCCTCCATTCGAGGCTCATCATTGGGCAGATATGCAAAAATGCAATGCCTACAATTGGGTTAAACCATTGGAACTCCAATTCCAATATACGACATGTGTTAGTCTTCTAGGTTATAGGATTTTGACCGTATTCCAAAACAAAAGACTATGAATATTTACTTTAAGAATAATTTACAATAGTAATACTTATCCCAATGTCGGACCACCTAATATCCAGTATTACTACATGACTATTCTAAGGTCGATGTCATTCTTAGCATATCTATACATCAATCTAATACACATAATGACAATACCATTAATAAAGTATGAAATGAAAATATAGTTACTTTAATAATAAATAATAAAATATACAATACATCATTCGGATTGGTGCTCCAAGCACCAACTCCAACAACAACACATTGTATGGGTTTGGGGGAGCAATGGTTGTCCCATTAGGCCGGGTATATTTGACAATGACTATCGGGACAACCCACATACTCGGATCATCATGATAGATTCCACAGTAGTGGATTGCATGAGCAGCTATCAAGTAATTTTGGGAAGACCCTTTATGATGAAATCAAGGGCAGTTACGTCAAGTTATTACCTGAAATTGAAGTTTTTGACCTGAAATGGGGTTGGGCTTGTTTGTTGAAGCCAGAAGGTGGCAAGAAGTTATTTTGCTGTCATTTCAAGAGAAATCATATAGCACGTATGGATTGAAGATAACTATGGTAGTGCAGTACCTCTAGGTTTGCATTGCATGGGGAATGATAATTCCCCCATAACATTTGCCGCTCAGTGTTGGAAGTGAATAGCATGGGGAAGGCCAATGAGCCTCCGTGGCATTTACAACCTCGGGATATGCCTAACACGGGGAAGGTAAATGCACTCGTGGTGCTGGCCATCCCAGTTTGGAACTTTCTAGCATAGCACGGGGAAGGGAGGAAGACCTCTGTGACATTTGCAAAGCTAGTGTTTTTCCTAGCATAATGACATTCCTTATGGCGTTGGTCACCCCTCTGGTCTGTAGCTCGGTTCGCATGGACATTGGACTGTAATGTTCAAAATTATTATTTTATGTAACATGAGGCATGACGATGTCTCAGATTCCCTCGATTGATTCGTTTTGGGTCAGTACAGGGTATGTGATATATCACCCTGTTATACTTGTCTTGTTTTTTTTTTTTTGGTTTTATTTTGTTGGACGACTTGGAGTAGGACGCCATTGTCAGTGTCCATAGAGATTGCTGAAGGTTGAAGATCTTCCTTCCTCGCTAAGTCTTGGTAATGAATGTAATGGCTAATGGTTGCATTCGTTCCGATGGGGCCATATTTAAATGACACAAGAGGGAACATTCCCTTGTGGCCAATTTATTTCATTGGCTCGAGTTCAGGTTTGTCCCACCGAGGCCTTATCTCCATTTTGATGGTAAGAGGTCAGAATCTGATATTGGAATGATCTCTTTGGGGAATGATTGGATAAACTTTTATAAAATAGATAAGCATTAATGGAAGTTGCCTCGGTTCATTTATTCTTTTAGTATGTACTTCAGAAAGAGAAATGCAAAGATAGTTCTATCCATTCATTGAATAAGTTTTTACAAAGGGCCCCCTCACAAAAAAGAGAGGAAGTCAAATGAATAGTCGAGAGGAAGAGCCATGGGCCTCTTCAGCAGGAACAACAGCGAGCGAGGAAGGGCCAAGAACTCCCTCAGTTGGAGCACCAGAGGTTGAGGGGCCAGAAGCCATTTCAGTAGGAGCAGTAAAAAATGAGGAAATGTTGGGATCCATTGAGTAGTAAGTACTATGGACATTGGCTCGGTAGCCTTGTGGTCTTCTGAAATAAGGCCAAAGGCCTCCTCTTGTGTCATCTGCCTTTTGGACACTTACCGGCGTAAACACACACGTATAACGCAAGCGCACGTATCGATCAAGTAGTATAAAAATATCGATCCCACGAGGACTTAATTCCTACTATTGTTATTAATTATTGAATCTATTTATTTACAGATATCTAATTAAATGAAGAAGAGAATGATTGTTTGATTGGTTGAAAGTGGTTTTACAAAATAAATAAATAAATAAAAAGACAAAAGAAAATACTAAGGAAAATAACAAAAGACACAAAGATCTAGGGTTGTGAATCATTCTAATATCTTTTAAAAGATGAAGTGATTATTTTATGTTTGTGTAATAAATCAGTTTACTAACCTGGAACACTAAATTATGCAAAAGCCTCTGTCGATGGTCAGACGCAAATACCCAGTTTAACCCAATTGAACCATATGTCTATGTCAACCAAATTATCTGGATTCATTAAGTTTAAGTTCCAATTATGGCTACCCCCGCCTGACAGGTATATGTCTATCCTGTAAGGAAATCTATTAAAGGGTTATCTATCCTCAAGGAAGATCGTGGGCTATTAAGTCTAAGGCTGAAACCTAAAATCCCTATGTCTAGTTCATTTTAGATTTACCACATCAATCTTATTGGTGATCAGACAACAAGAAGCATTAAGCTTAAGACTTAATAAGTAAACCTTTAAATTACCCAAACTATAAAATAACCCATTATAAACCGGTGATATTAGAATTCATCACAACCCCAGATAACTAACACATAACTAGGGCTAGTAAAAACTTAAAAATAAAAGACATAAAATAAAAATGCTGAAAAGTAAAAGACATAAAGTAAAAGCTGAAAAGTAAATTGCTAAAAAGTAAATGCTGAAAGTAAATTGCTGAAAAATAAATGCTGAAAGTAAATTGCTGAAAAGTAAATAAAGTAAAATTACAATAAAAGTAAATGCTGAGGTAAAAGGATCCACTTTTATTACTTCTATTTTAGATATCTCCCTTAATATAATATATTATCTTTGCATGATAATTACCAACCAGCCATATAGGCGGTATCCAGATTAAGTCAAATTAATAATTAATTACCAACCGACCAATCAGGCGGTATCCAGTTAAGTCAGGTTTTAACTAGTTTATATATTATAATTAAGGGAGATTAATCTAAATATTAGTAATAAAAGTTTTACCTTTTACTCCAGCAAAAGGGGAGTTACCTCCTCATTACTGAAAAGTAAAAACTGAAAATTAAAGAAAGAAAAGTACTGTGCGTAAAAGTAAATTGCGGAAAGTAAAAACTGAAAAGTAAAGAAAAGAAAGTGCGAAAGAGGAAATTAATTACTAAAAGCTATAAATAAAAAAACAAGATACAATCTTCTTAGTATTCTTAAGGAATTCCTTTGAAGAAAGTATGAATTTTACAAATGAAATGGCTTGGTATTTATAGGCAAATTTTTGCCTCCATCAAATCATCCACCAAATCAATTATTAATTGCTCCACTAATTGCTCCACCAAATCTATTATTAATTGCTCCACTAATATCTTATCATGTTTGGTGATGATTTGATAATTTTTATTATTTATTTATTAATTTATTTTTTTGCTTTGAAAATGATTGAAAGTGACTTTAATAATTACACACTACACACTTCTGGATGGTTCATCAATTTCGGGCATGACATCTTCAGAATTCGAAATTATTTTGTCTTTCAAAGTTGTAGATCTTTGAGTCTTCTTTAATCTGGAACTTGAATCAGCTCAATCCAATATTTGAGTAAAACGTTATGCCCAAAATACGACAGATGCGCAAAACTGGAATTTCCAAAACTGCACTTCGTCAAAACGCCCTTTCAAGTTTCCAATCTCCAAAATTAATATATCAAGTCCAATAATTGCCCTTATTTGACCCATATTTCATCCTAAATGATTTCATTGAGACCCGATATTATTTTATCTGCAAAATAAACTAAAACACATCAAAACATTCATCAAACCCGAGAAACTAAACAAAATATTAAGTTAAAGGGGCGGTAAATATTGATATATTTTCCGCTCATCACACCCCCAAACCTATCATTTTGCTTGTCCTCGAGAAAAACAACAAAATAAAAATAAAAATAAAATACAAGAAACAATTAAAATTAAACTAAGCCACTTTCGTAGGGATTACGGTTGCATTTAGCATATGCAACAAGCCTTTAAACCCCTAGGTGTCCCTAGTGGACGAGTTGTAGTCTCGTGAGGGCTTACAACAACGATACCCACAAACGTTTTATAAAAGTAAAAAGGTAGTGAAACTAATGCACACAAAAGTAAAAAGACAAGCGAAAAGAGAATAAAGATGTTAGTGACTAATCAAGTGAAACTTTTACTCCAAGTTACTAGTTGTTTTGTTTCATTCTAAATTACCGAATAAGTAAATTCTCCGATTATTTTTACCATTCTCCATATACACAGCCAACAAAATATTAATCAACTCATTTTTGCCCACAACAGTCATAAGTGCAGTTGATAAGAGAGTAATATTTTTGTCCTAAAGTTCTATCAGATTTCACACCTTTTTGCAGCAATGGAATAATTTTTCATTTTTTTGATTTTTTCTTTGATTTTTCTCTATTTTTTATTTATATACAATATCTTCCATCTATGTAACGAGTGTTGGGTCGGTGGCTCCCAAACCAGTTGGCTTTAGGGCACCAGGTGTTAAGACACCCCTACGGACTTAATTACCCAGACTTCAGATATAAATATAAATATATATTTTTGTAGCATCTTCGATCCATGTAGCGATCTTTGGGCCAGTGACTCCCAAACCAGTTGGTTTTAGGACACTAGGTGGTAAAACACCCTTACAGACTTAATAACTCGGATCTCGGATTTTTTTTTTTTTTTTTTTTTTTTTTTTAACTCCATTGCTTTTTAAGATGCTTCCTCCAATTAAACTAGAGCACTGAATATTACAAACTTTTCAATTTTAGCTCATGTCCGTATGTTACTATATATGTTGATAATATCTGCTAACTGAACATATGAAGATTCCTTTTAGTCCGTTTTATGGAGAATTCACAAACTAAATAATTCAAAATGAAATAAACAAAAATTAACTTGTTTCGAAATAGGCTTGAGATACGTCTCAGGAGTGGAAACTCCTTACTCGGCTATCTTTTACCAATTTCACCTTTTTAGTCAAAATAAAAACACAAAAACACAAAATATTTTTGTAATTTTTGAAAATTTTCCAATTTTTTTGTATGTTTCGAAAAATTTTGGACTAAAAATAAAAACAACACACAAACTAAAAACAAGGTACTGATCAACTAATTCCCTCCCCCAAACCTAAATGAGACATTGTCCCCAATGTCTTAAACAATAAAAGGAGAGTTAAGAATGTTGTACCTGGTTAGCTGAAAATCTATAGGAAATTAAAGGTTAAGATCCAGATTAATCCGACGCCTCTTACCACGATCGTCCTCGGACCAATTTTTCTTTGAAAGGATAGGGTCAACTTGTGGTTCATAGGCTATGAGTTGGTCTATTAGATCCGGAGCAGTTCTGGCAGTGAAGAGGAGTTCTTTCATAGGTTTTGACACGAACCCATTTCTTCGGGCATCATCAAGAAACACACAAAGAAAATCATAAAATCCATCAACATTAAACAGTCCAAGCGGTTTCTGGTGTATGTTCAGGTTCGCCCAAGATAGAACTATAAAAATTTCCTCCAATGTGCCCAAGCCACCTGGCAAAGCGATAAAAGCATCAGCACGGTTAATCATTTCTACCAGTGGTTCAGACATACCTGGCATGATCAGTTCCTCTCCGTTTGATGATCCAATAAGATTTGCGTCTGCCAAGGGTTTTGGGATGATTCCCAAAATATGACTGCCTCCTTCCTGTACAGCCTTTGAAACGATCCCCATAAGTCCGAGATTGCCTCCACCATATATTAATTGCATATTTCTTGCAGCTAAGACTCGACCCAATTCTTGTGCTGGTTCTATGTATTGTGGCTTAGTACCAACACTACTACCACAAAACACGCATATGTTTTCAACTCGTCTTCTTGAAGTGGCTTCCATTTTTTTTTTGTATTTCTTTTTCAACTCTGGATGCCTTCAAAAGTGCAATGACGGGCTGAATTTATAGTACCTGAAAAAGGGTGAGTAATAATAGCACTAATATATTCCAAAGGACGATTGTTAGCTAAACAACAAAAGAGATCGTGAAAGGTCAAAAAGTATGGATCCTGTCTACGAAAATAAAGATAATTACAATAGAAAAGCGAATCAAAGCAATAATTAAGGCAACGGAATTGTGTACGCAATACGCTACTCGCTTAGTATAAATTCATTAGGATGTGTCTCAAGATTTCATTCCTTATTCAGCCATCGCTAATGAATTGTTTCTCATCTTTGATTGCCAAACACAATTCCTTATGTCTTAAAATGCTTCGTTTGTGCCTTTCCCTACAAAAATAACACACAAAATTAAAAAGTTCACACAAAATATGAAAACAAATTACAACAAATTGCATGGGTTGCCTCCCTGCTAGCGCTAAATTTTTTTTCTTCAGCCAGACGTGACTGAAATTCATCTGTTAAGGAGGTTTCAATGTCGTTTTGGATGTCTGATTAAAGACAATCCCGTGAGCGTTGCTTTTGAATGGTCTCTTCCAACGGAAAAGTGGCAAAAAGAGTTTTGTCTCATTCAATGCTCGTGCCACCTTTTTACTCCTTTTTGTTCCAGTGATTCCTGCAAAGAAAGAAAGAAAATCAGGAGGTCTCGTATGATGCTTGACTTGGAATGGAAGTTCCATTCTGTCAAGCTTCTGGGCGATATCTTTGATTTGTACTCCCCAAAACAGCGATGTTTCTCCTGAATGCTCTGGATCTTTATTAAGGTCAGACATTTGCTCCTCCATTTGCTCTGCTTCTTGCTCCACTTTTTCTTCACAGATGTCTTTTAAAATTTCTGTATTCAGTTCTTCATCTGTCATATGTGAAATACATGCTTCAAAATTGTCAACCTGAGGATGCAAAGATGTTTCTGACATTAGGTTTTCATCCTTTGATACGACTGGAATGGATGGTTCAGATAGATCTTCTTCAAACATCAAGGTAAAGCATGCTCCAAGATCTTCATTTTGAGGATTGAAAGTTTGATCCTCCGTTGTTGGTGCAGTTGGTACAAATAGATCAGCTTCATCCTCGTCAGAATCTGAATAATAAAAGTCAAATTGAGACTTTGCCGGTTCGAATTCCTGAACTGATACCTCTGGTTGTTGATACTGCTCAGCCTCCTCCTCTGTTGAAGTGTCATTGTGAAATGATTGGTACTTGAAGGCTTCATTAGTGTCATCTGAAACTGGTTCTTGAAGTATGTAGTTCTGGTTTTCTGTGAATTGTCTCATTTGATCTGTCATCCTCTGAATGAATTCTGATTGTCTCTGAATACTTTCCAATTGATTCTGGCTTGTTTCAAGCATTGCATCCAACTCGAACATATCTTTGAGCATGTTTAACAATTGATCTTCCTCTGATGGTTCTAGTTGTTGATGAAAATCGCATATAGATGGTGGATAAGATGGAAAATGTGATGGTTTTTCATACTTTGAATGATTCTGAAAATTCTGTCACTCTGAAAGGTATATACATTGATCGCTCGGGTGGTTACCATCACATATTACACATCTCCCCATTTCATTCTGTTGAGCAAATGTGGTATTGCTTGGTTCTGGCATCCAGTGATAATTGTTGGGCTGGACAACAGGCCTCAGAAAACCGGACTGTTGCTCCCAAATGTGGGGTGTATCTTCTTGTAAAGCTCGTAATCTCTCAATCTCCCAATAATGTTCCATTTGTTCAATCACCTGAAAACAGAAGAAAGAAATAAAAATTACAGATAAAAATAAAGAAAATTAGATACAAGTAAATTAGATAGCTTCAAAATTAACAACTCAAGAAATATAAGTCCCCGGCAACGGCGCCAGAAACTTGACCGGCGTAAACACACACGTATAACGCAAGCGCACGTATCGTTCAAGTAGTATAAAAATATCGATCCCACGAGGACTATTCCTACTATTGTTATTAATTATTGAATCTATTTATTTACAGATATCTAATTAAATGAAGAAGAGAATGATTGTTTGATTGGTTGAAAGTGGTTTTACAAAATAAATAAATAAATAAAAAGACAAAAGAAAATACTAAGGAAAATAACAAAAGACACAAAGATCTAGGGTTGTGAATCATTCTAATATCTTTTAAAAGATGAAGTGATTATTTTATGTTTGTGTAATAAATCAGTTTACTAACCTGGAACACTAAATTATGCAAAAGCCTCTGTCGATGGTCAGACGCAAATACCCAGTTTAACCCAATTGAACCATATGTCTATGTCAACCAAATTATCTGGATTCATTAAGTTTAAGTTCCAATTATGGCTACCCCCGCCTGACAGGTATATGTCTATCCTGTAAGGAAATCTATTAAAGGGTTATCTATCCTCAAGGAAGATCGTGGGCTATTAAGTCTAAGGCTGAAACCTAAAATCCCTATGTCTAGTTCATTTTAGATTTACCACATCAATCTTATTGGTGATCAGACAACAAGAAGCATTAAGCTTAAGACTTAATAAGTAAACCTTTAAATTACCCAAACTATAAAATAACCCATTATAAACCGGTGATATTAGAATTCATCACAACCCCAGATAACTAACACATAACTAGGGCTAGTAAAAACTTAAAAATAAAAGACATAAAATAAAAATGCTGAAAAGTAAAAGACATAAAGTAAAAGCTGAAAAGTAAATTGCTAAAAAGTAAATGCTGAAAGTAAATTGCTGAAAAGTAAATAAAGTAAAATTACAATAAAAGTAAATGCTGAGGTAAAAGGATCCACTTTTATTACTTCTATTTTAGATATCTCCCTTAATATAATATATTAACTTTGCATGATAATTACCAACCAGCCATATAGACGGTATCCAGATTAAGTCAAATTAATAATTAATTACCAACCGACCAATCAGACGGTATCCAGTTAAGTCAGGTTTTAACTAGTTTATATATTATAATTAAGGGAGATTAATCTAAATATTAGTAATAAAAGTTTTACCTTTTACTCCAGCAAAAGGGGAGTTACCTCCTCATTACTGAAAAGTAAAAACTGAAAATTAAAGAAAGAAAAGTACTGTGCGTAAAAGTAAATTGGGGAAAGTAAAAACTGAAAAGTAAAGAAAAGAAAGTGCGAAAGAGGAAATTAATTACTAAAAGCTATAAATAAAAAAACAAGATACAATCTTCTTAGTATTCTTAAGGAATTCCTTTGAAGAAAGTATGAATTTTACAAATGAAATGGCTTGGTATTTATAGGCAAAATTTTGCCTCCATCAAATCATCCACCAAATCAATTATTAATTGCTCCACTAATTGCTCCACTAATTGCTCCACCAAATCCATTATTAATTGCTCCACTAATATCTTATCATGTTTGGTGATGATTTGATAATTTTTATTATTTATTTATTAATTTATTTTTTTGCTTTGAAAATGATTGAAAGTGACTTTAATAATTACACACAACACACTTCTGGATGGTTCATCAATTTCGGGCATGAAATCTTCAGAATTCGAAATTATGTTGTCTTTCAAATTTTTAGATCTTTGAGTCTTCTTTAATCTGGAACTTGAATCAGCTCAATCCAATATCTGAGTAAAACGTTATGCCCAAAATACGACAGATGCGCAAAACTGGAATTTCCAAAACTGCACTTCGTCAAAACGCCCTTTCAAGTTTCCAATATCCAAAATTAATATATCAAGTCCAATAATTGCCCTTATTTGACCCATATTTCATCCTAAATGATTTCATTGAGACCCGATATTATTTTATCTGCAAAATAAACTAAAACACATCAAAATATTCATCAAACCCGAGAAACTAAACAAAATATTAAGTTAAAGGGGCGGTAAATATTGATATATTTTCCGCTCATCAGACACCATCAGGATCTTATGAATTATCTCCAAGTTCACGTCAGATGGAAGGCATTCGAATATCCCGACACATTCCTCCAACCCTTTTATTTTGGCCTCTTGTTTGGTAGCCTCAAAACGGCCAGACAGTTCGGCTTCTATCCTCTTCAGATCATCCAGAGATTCTCAAATTAATCTATTTTTTCTCCAAGTTTTCTATCGCCCGTAGTAGACCGCCATTGCAAATGCTTGAGGTTATCATTCTTCTGGGCACCCTCAGCCCTGACCTCATCCCTCTCTTTCATCGTGATCTCAAAGGCTCGGTGGAGGGAGGCAACCTCAGCCTTGGCGCCTTCCTCAAATTATTTGAGGTCCCGGTTCTCTACCTTGAGGCCCCGATTCTCTTCTTTGATCTCCTCCAACTGCTTTGACAGTTCTTACTCCCTCTCAGTCAGACGACTTTGAAGTCTTTGAACCAGACCCCCCTCGGAAATGGTGCTCGTCAACAAATCTTTATTCGTGTCCAAGAGATAGACCAGCTGCAACACAAAAGATGGGGTCAGTATAACAGAGTAAAGAGGCGTGAGTACAAAAGAAAAGTCTAGTTACCTTTGCATGAAAACGATAGGTCCTGCTGATGATGTCTTCAGGCGAGACTTCTACGTATGCCATGGCCTACTCTAAGCTTACGGTCTCGGCCACAAAATTGAAGTTCGGGAGGAGGTAGGCCACCTTTTCCCTCACGTCCTCAACAAAGCTATTGAATTTAAATAGTGGGGCATCCACTATAACTTGAGAAGGGACTGTCGAAGCTTTGCCTTTCTTGCCTATTATTTTCCTCCGATGGACCCTTTCTGATAAGAACCTGCCTGGAACAAACCAAGCAAACCCACAAAAGATTGAAATCGTTCCCAAGAAAGCCAAAGACGGTTCAGTTGAAACTCTAAACCTCTGAAGAACAAGTAACATAACCCTAGAGTGTTAATGGGGTGCTACAAAGGGTTAGCAGACCTTTGATAAGCCAAAACCAGTGAGAGCAAATTGAGGATTTCTCAAGGCTCACCAAATTTGTTTGATTTTTTTTATTAAAGATGAGTTGTTATAAAACATAGAGAAAATAAACATTTTATAAGAAGGCTATAACCCTAACCCTCAACCAAAATAAAAAATCATAATTAATACAATACCTAACCCACAAATCAAATAATAAATCCTAATTATTACACCAACATAAAAGTCAAGCCTTAATAAATAAAAACAATAACTAACAAACAACTATACTAAAATAGGCCTAAGTATATTGATGTTCCATGGCTTGAATAAGGTTCACCATCACAGGTTCGTTCAGCGTCAAGCCCATACTCAATGTAATAGAGGCTCACAAATAGTCAGATATTGTCCTCTGTATGAATCCATATATTGCTTCCTGAGTATTCTTAGCTCGAGACCTCATGATTAGACCTTCTGAAATATGCAAAATAGCGGTCTATCCTTGTGCTTCATGGGTTGCATCCAGGGCTCATCACTTTCAGCTGGCTCTTCAACTTGCTCGCTCCTGATATGGTGGAAGTGTTTTTTTGATGGTCGGTAGGGAGCATGTGTGGTTTGGGATGTTGGGGTTTTGGCCCGGGCGCAGCGGTTCAGGTGAAATCATAATTTAAAACTTTTTAAATTACCGAATAAATTATTCAATATCTAATATGAATAATTTATTCATATTTCACCTAAACATATTTATTCGATATCAATACGAAAACGTTTTTTTTCGCAAAATAACCTAAAACACATTTTTGACCAAACCGACCACCCAATGCACATGGTACTTGGGTAGTTCATGGTCTGCTCGAACAGTGACCAATTCACTTTTTAGGCAGCCGTCATCCGGTTGACTCAAAAGTCACCCGGTAACGCCGTTTTTCACTTTTTTTCGCATATTTCAACTCCGAAACAGTTTCCGACAATTGTTCCAATGCCCAAAACACATCCAATACATTTATATGACTTAATTTTCATCACCATTAAAACATTTTTTTAGATCCGATCCAAAAGGCAAAATTATCAATATTTCATGCTCTAATTTTCTTAACATTAATCACAACACCAATCCAAGCCACCACCAATGAAGCACCCATGAACAATTCTAGGCATTACAAGAGTGGTCATAACACTCTAGAATGGTAACATATCATCAAATGATCAAATTGAACTAATATTACAATCATATCATTCAATTCAACTTCACACATGCAATAAGCCTCCAAATCCATCCTCTAAATCAAAAAGCCCCAATTTCTAAGAAGTAAAGAACCCTAGAACTATTCTAGTAACTCAAGATTAAGAAACTAATTTTCTAAACTTAAGAATATTAAAGATTACCTCTTAATCTTCAACTTTCCTTAAGTTCTTTTCTTGATTTTCTCCACTTTCTTCTTGGTTTCTTTAAAAAAATTTGTGAGCTTTTTATTCAAGGAGGTTTTTGGCCATGGAGGTTCTTAAATGAGAAAAAAAAAATTTCTCACTTTAAAATCTAGGGTAGGGATGGAATTGAGGGGTAATTTGGTCAATTTTATTTATTTAATCAAATTAAATTATTAAAGTTTTTAAGTTTACAAAATCAATTTGTATTCTTCAACTTTAAAAGCTTTGCCACTTGTAACCAATAATAATTAGCCATATAACATAACATTTATGAAATATAGATATCATTTAATTATTTAAATATTTAACATTTAAATATCTAAATAACTACTTAATATAATAATTATTATATATGTATTTTTATTTACATTAAATAACAAATATATGTATTAATGGCATGTGTCAAAATCTCATTTGACAATTAATTAATATGTATCAAATCAAATTTTGTATCAAATACAAATACACATTACTTATTAATTGACCAAAATTCCCTAATGTATGTATTTTTCGTTTAACTGTTTAAATGACTCGAATTAACTCATTTAATCTGGTGAAGTATTATGAATAATCTATATTATTCATAACGCGTTGCCCAAGTGCTCAACGAGTACACTTCATATTGTGAGACTCTCTAAGTTTAGGTTTATCCGTCACGAAATCCAATTTCGTGTCCATAATTCACCCACTCATGAATTATGACGACCACAGATAATCTTGCTAAACTATGGAAGTTGAGGTCTTTGCATACATATAATCTATCCGTCACTGGCTATCCATATTATATTTGGGATATAGATAAGAACGTCAAATCCTTATGGTATAATATAGTCGACTTTCAAATTTATGATCTCTAAATAATATTCGGAACTCACTTCCGAAGTTATACCACGACCAAGGATTTACTAGATCGCAAACACGTGTAGGATACATATGCCCTATACACAGGACTGACAGATTCTATCTTGATACGCACTGGATATCATGAGCATCAGTCCACACCCAACGAACAGACTGAGGTCTGATCTAAATAGATCGGTGATGTGACTTCCATCAAAGTGTGGAGGATAACTCATATATCGACTGTGGTATCTCAAGACGAAGGACCACTATGCTCGCTCAACTCGAGAAGATTCCTATTGACGTTGGTGTACCATCTATTAGGAAATCTTCAACGAGTCGTTCAGGGTTTATCAAATAAACACCTACATGTCTATATGAGTCTCCCGAGACTCATGGTTCATTGGGATAAACCATCGAACCAAGTCACAATATACGACATGTACTGGTCTCAGCGGATTTTACTAACCGACCCATGTTAGTAAATCTTGACCAGGAACTTTATTTAAGGATATACAACTTATAGTGACGCTTCCCAATATCAATTATAAACTACATTGTAACTGCGCACTACATTATAAATCCTAGGGCCTTGGTCTAATATACATGTATCACTAAATCAGATTTAGTTTCAATATAATCATAATTAGATATCTAATCGTAATTAGATCGAATATGTATATAAAAGACACAGGGTGCTACCATTAAATAAGTAAAATTATGGAAAAAAAACATTGTTCGTATTCATGAATCAGACATAAATATGATCCGAATTGGCATTCTAAGCACCAACCCTAACATGGGATGATTGGGGAATGCTTGTGGTTTGAGTTAATGGCGGAACACTTGAAGTTTGTGTTTAATGGGTCGGTATTTGGGTGGTTTGCGAGGCACTCGAGGGCCCGACTAATGAAGTAGCTGCATGTGTTGACTTTCGCCTGGTCTCTAGCAGAATCGAGATAGTCATTCGGGGTCGGACACTGCTATACCCGTCCCGAGAAGCCCGCGCTACATCCCGAGCAAGCTGGACAGGGCTCTTGTAACCAGACATTCCTGCCAACAAAAGAAGACATTTAGAGTAGAAAAAAGGCAAAAACAAAAAAAAATGACATGGCAGCAAACATGAAGTTAGTGGGTCGGTTAAAGCTTACCAGTCTGCCTGAATTGGGGTAGAAGAGTGCTCGAAGTAAGGCCCGAGTCAGCGAAGGCATAAGGGTTGACGAGGTTCCTATAATGGCCTATTAATTCAAGTGCCTTCTTGACCCTGGCCCGGGTCTGATGATGGACTTTTGGGAGTCGCCCCAGCAAGCTGCAAAAGGAGCGGAAGTTTGAAAATCACTTAGATTAATAAAAAGGAAGAGATAGGTTGGGTCCTTACCTCCCACTCGGAAGATGTTCGAGACTGAGAAGCCTTCGCCATCGCCCCACTGATGCCTTCCCCATGGGCCCCCGGCCCAAAACCACTTATCCTTAAAATTCTTATTAGTGGCAGAGAGGTTGTGTTGGGGTTTTATAAGGAATTACGGGTGGGTGCAGCGGAACGCGGGAAACTTATTTTTCCGATTTCAAAAATTTTTCTTGGAATAATTAAATAAACTTATTAATTTAATTAACCAATACTTAAAATCTGAAATTTTAACCCAAGAAATCACATTTCTTATAATTATAAAATTACCCCAAAGTTTTGCAAATTAATTATTTTGGTCATTAAAATGTCAAATACATATTTAATTGATTCCAAATCAATACCAAAATAATTTATACATGTCAAATACATGAAATTACAAATTGCAACAAAATACAGAAACTTTTTCCAAATTACCGAAACTGCCCAGATTTTTTCATTAATTGCAATTTGGCCCAATTTGTTCAAAACACATCAAGATCAAATCCAATTAATCCCAAATTTAATATACATCAAATTAAATCATATATATGAAAAGCCCCAAAATTGGAATGGGTTAAGAACCCTAATTTCATAAATTACTCCAATTTCACAATTTACATTAAATTGACAAAATTCAACACTTTAATCATCCAATTATCACACCAATCCAGTCTCACCATCATGAAATTAATCAAGAACAATTCTATGTTAATTATGAATGGCTAATCAACTGTAGAAAGACAACTTTAATTTCTAATTAATTTATTAAGCTTAATTACACTAATAAGCATATAAATTAATCATACATGCATGACACCCTCAAACAAGCTTCCAAAAAATTTAATTACAAATTCAAAGAGTAGAGAAATAAACTTAACAACACAATTTGAAGTTAAGAATAATAGAAATATTTTCTATATAGAAAAAAGTGTAAGAAACTTACAAAAATTTCAAATTTTTGGCTTTGATTTTCCTTTCTTTCTTCAATTTTCTCTCAACTCACTTTGTAAAATTTTGTTAAACTTATCTAACCGTGAAAAATGAAACTAAATAATTTTGTTATACAAAATCCATCATGGCCGATTTTTACAAGAATAAAAAACAACAATTATTTAATTTTTGTTTGAATCTTATTGGCACACATTTTAAATTAATTAAAGTAACACTTTAACTTTAATAAAGTTATCAAAATGTGTTCCAATAATAACATGCCATTTTCAAAAGAAATCATTACTAAAGATATTTATTTTATTAATTAATTTAATTATTTAATTATTAAATAAATAATTAATAAATATAAATATCTTAAATACATGTATTATATTTACATTAAATATCTCAAATAAATATATTAATGATATATGTTAAATATCACAAATTGATATTTAATTAATGTGTATTTAATAATATCAAATATTAAATACAAATACACATTAATTCGGAAATGACCGTTAGGTCCCGATTGCATGTATTTTTCGTTTAACCGTTAAACGAGTTATAAATAATCAGTACCATTCATAACAGTTGCCCTAGTGCTCTACGAGTATATTATTGGGGTTGGAGCTCAGAGCGCCAATTCCCGGTTGTATTTCTTTTGAATACTTCTGTAAAACATTATTATTATGAATAATATATGCAATTTCTATAATATAATGTATCTTTTTATATTATAAAGACGTAATGACCTTAGAATGATTAGTCATGGTACTGTTGCAAAAGCGTCACAACTGACATTGAGTGGTATCATGACGTTGTCATTCTAAGACAGTTCCTGGTCAAGGTTTACACTACTTGGTCAGTAAAGTAAACACGTTGAGACCGGTACATGTCGTATACTGGAATATATGATTCCAATGGTTTCTCAACGAACCATTAGTCTTGGAGACTAGTATAGACGTGTGGGTGCTTATAGCGGATAAACATTGAACGACTCACCGAAGATTCTTAATGGATGGTACACAAACGTCAATAAAAATCTTCTCGGGTTGAGTAGCACTTGTGATTCTTAGACTTGAGATGCCATTGTGGGCACATGAGACATCTTCTACACTTAGATGGCAGTCACGTCACCGATCTATTTAGATCAAACCTCCACCTGTTCGTTGGGTGTAGATAGATCCTCAGGGTGTCCTATGTGTATCAAGATAGGATCCGTTAGTTTTGTGTACCAGAGCATTGATAGTCCATATGATTAGCTATCAGATAAAAACCATGGGCCCGTGGTAAAGTTTAGAAGCTAGTTCTAAACATTCTTTTAGAGATTGCTAATAGAATAGTCGACTGGATAATCCCCATAGAGATTTGACGTTTACATCTATATCTCTGGGATATATCCGGATACCTGTGACGGAGGAATTATACATTTGCCATGACCTCGACCTATATGATTCAGCGAGTTTATCTGTGATAGTCATAATTTACGGGTGGATAAATTATGGACACGAAATTGGATTTCGTGACGGATATACCTGAATCTAGAGAGTCTCAATAATGAAATATACTCGTAGAGCACTAGAGCAACATTTATAAATAATATTGATTATTTATAAAGTCATTTAAAGGTTAAACGCAAAATACATGCTAAAGGGACCCGAAAGTCATTTGCTTAATTATTGTGTATTTACATTTAATACTTGATTAATTTACATGCACATTAATTAATAGTCAAATTGAGATATTTGACTAATATCCTAAATGAATATATGTATTTGATATTTAATGTAAATATAATACATATATTTAATATATTTGTATTTAATTAATTAATTAATTATTTAATTGTTAAATGATTAAATTAATTAAAACATAAATATCTTAACATTTGGATATTTGGATTAAATGATTTAGTTGCCTTTGTTGACTTAATTAAAATATCTATAAAGTGTTATTAGATATTTAAATCAAGTTGATCAAATGAAAATCAAATGAAGATGAAATTAATATTCTTGTTTTTGCCTTAGCCAAATTCGGCCAAGGCCTTTAGTGTAACAAGTATATATTGTTTTCATTTCTTTTTTTTTTCTAAACTAATACACTTTCTAACCTGAACTCCATTAAAGAAGACAAAGAAAGGTAGAGAGAAAAGAAAAGAAAATCAAGGAAAAGCTTGAAAATAGTAAGTATTTCCAACCTTTCCATTAGAGAGTAATTTGTTCCTCTTGTTATGGGCAACATCTTGTGATGTTCTTGAGTTTTTCTATTCTTTATTCCTTGTGTTTTTTATGGATAAACGTTTGGTGAAAGTGTTGAGCATGTATAATGGAGGAAGCTTGTGACTAGTGTAGTTATAAGTATTCTTTTATGGTTTTGGAAACTTTGTTGCTAATATAGAGTTGTTGACCCACTCTTAAATGACCTAGATTTGATCTTGAGTTGTTTCATTGTGTTGAGTCTTTGTTTGGATGAAAGAAACATGATTGAAGTAATTGTTTTAATCAATTTGGTCTAATTTGTTCAATTTGAAGAATTTGAAAAATTAGGTTTTAAGACCTTGTCCAAATTTGCGGCTTTTCATTTATGTTGTGTATAAGGATGTATATATGATGCATATAAAGTTTCATGTTGATTGGATTACATCTTGATGTGTTTTGAAGCATGAAATTGAAAGATGCACAATTCCCCCCCTTTGGAAGCTCTCGGCCAAACTAAGCAATTTGGGGATTTTTGTTGCTTTTGGTGTTTTGATGTTTTGAACATGCTAATTTCATCTTAGAAATGATTTAGAATCATCCAAAATTGATTTGAACAATTTCAGACTAAAATGAACAAAATACCAAGTGTAAGGGCAATTCGGTAAATTCACTTAAATTTGATTTATTGAATTTTATTTCATAATTTGATTATTGGGTAATTAAATAAATATGTTTATTTAATTAATCCGAGAAAAAGTTTTGAAATCGGAAAATTTGATTTTCCACCGTTTCCGCTGCGTTACCGGATTTTGCCTATAAAACCCCTTCAAAATGGTATCAGAGCGAGTCTGATTCTAGGCCCCCTAAAACGATTAGCCTTTATTAAATCCATGTTTAATATGTTTTCTTGACTTTATACATGCTTATTATAATCTAATTTGGTTAGATTTAGGGTGTATGACACTTAGCGGAAAATCCCTAATTAATAAGGTTTTAATGTAGTTATGTATTTGATGCATATTATGTGGTCCGTATTGTCAATATGGTTTATGAATATTTCTCCATGATTACATCCGAGACCGTGCCTCTGCTGTGAGGGTGTAGCCGATAGAGATTTATTTATACCGGATGTATATAAGATACTAGATAAATTCAAGCGAAAGCGGAATTCTGAACGTGCCCTAGCTGTCAGGATTACGTAAGTAACTTGAGTTTATCATTGACGAGTTTAACCTTGGTACGTTTCCTTGTGGGCCTGCCTTCGCAGCGACAACGAGAAACGACCAGGACCGGGAACCCAGGAGTCATTAGTGAATGATTGACAAAAGAGTTGTCTACCTGATGAATATACGTAGGCGAGACCGTGCCCTTGTTGTGAGCTGAAATATATTCACGGGATCCACTTTTCACTATTTGTATTTAATTTAATTATTAAATCTTTGTATTCTGTTTGGGGATTACAGTATTGCATGATTTAGTGGGAGGGGCATTTTTAGTTTAAAAATCCATGATCTAGTTTATGCTTTTGATATTATATGAAACTGCTTAATTTCTGCTAACCGTTTTTCGTGATCTATATGATAGATTTGCGATGGCGGCACCATCCACAAATCAGTTTTCGCGTATGCTTGATGCGAACAAACTCAAAGGCGTTGAAAACTTCGCTGACTGGGACTTGGATTTGAGGATTGTCCTCGATTCTGAGAAACTGGGATATGTTCTTGAGGGTCCGTTGCCCCTTGTTATTGGTGCGGATGCTACGGAGGATGAACACCAAGTTTTTAAAACTTGGAAGAATGATGATTTAAGAGTTAAATCATACATCCTTAGTTCACTGTCTCCGGGACTCAAGAAACAGAATTATGGCATGTCAGATGCCTATACAATGATGACTCGATTGAGACAGTCATTTGAGAACCAAGAACAAGTGATTGTTCACAAAGTAGCAATGGAACTGTTCCATGCGCGGTTGGATGAGGGGCAAGCTGTTAGCCCGCATGTTCTTCAAATGATCGATTTGATCGATCAATTGAGGCAACATAATCTCATTCTAAATGACATTATTGGTAGGAGTGTCATTATTGGTTCTCTCCCAGCTTCATATCGCCAGTTCGTGATGTATTTCAACATGAATGGGACTATCTGTACCTACCATGAGTTACATAGGATGTTGCTCACGGCGGAGGAGGACATTAAGAAAGGAGTACCGAATCGCCCTCCTAGACCCAATTCTCTTTCCGCTTCTTCCCAGGCCTGGCCAAAGGGAAAGAAGAAGAAAGGGAAGAAGAAGAAGGGTTTTGGTCCTCAACCGCAGGCAAAAATAGCTAAGCCCAAAAGGGCTTCTGAAGACAAGTGCCATCACTGCAGCAAAGTTGGGCACTGGAAAAGGAACTGTCCTGACTACATCGCCCAGCTGAGGAGGGAGAGAGCATCTACATCGGGTACATTTATTTTTCCAGTTATTGATATATCTTTGGCTTGTGAAGCCGTTACATCCAACTGGATTTTAGATTCTGCTTGTCCCATTCACATTTGTAATTCGTTGCAGGTGCTGAAGGAAAGTAGAAGACTGAAGCCTGGAGAGATGCAGTTGCGATTCGGGAGTGGAGACTCACTGGATGCAGTTACAGTGGGAGTATGCGAGATCTCATTACCAAATGGGACACTTTTGTTAAATGAATGCCATTTTATACCGGGATTTGTAGCTAATATTATATCACTTTTTGTATTGGATACAAAAGGCTTTTGTATTAATATTAAGAACAGTTCTTTATATTTATATGATAGAAATAATATTCAGATCATTTGTTGTCCAAACCAGCATGGTCATTATACATTGCAAACTTCAAAAGATATTTTAAATACTGGAGTTAATAAACGTAGGTCACTTGTAATTAATGATACTGAACTTTGGCATATGCGGCTTGGTCACATTAGCGTTAAACGCCTTACCCAATTGGTTAGGAATGGTTTGATACCAGATCTTACCATTGAATCCTATCCAACTTGTGAATCCGGTATTCAGGGTAAGATGACCAAAGCCCCATTTTCTGGTGTTGGACACAGCGCCACTAACATACTGGAACTCGTACATTCTGATGTATGTGGTCCACTAAGTCAGACTGCTCACAGTGGTTATTCGTACTTCGTTACCTTTACCGATGATCTGTCATGGTACGGTTATGTCTATTTGATGCGACATAAATCGGAAACCTTTGAAAAGTTCAAAGAGTTCCGAAATGAAGTAGAAAAACAAACTGGACAATATATTAAATGCCTTCGATCTGATCGAGGCGGCGAATATATGAGTGGTGAGTTCATGGATTATATGAAGGAGAATGGGATTCTCACTCAATATACTCCTCCAGGTACTCTATAGCACAATGAAGTGTCTAAGAGGAGAAATCGGACTTTATTGGATATGGTCCGATCAATGTTGAGTTTCACAGATTTACTCTATTATTTAGGGGGCTACTCTCTTTTAACAGCTGCACATCTTTTGAACAAGATTCTTTCAAAAGTTGTTCCTACGACTCCGTATCAGATATGGTTCGGTAGGAGACCAAATCTTAATTATATTAAGGTTTGAGGTTGTCCTGCTTATGTCAGGGTGACTCAGCAAGATAAGTTTTCGCCTCGAGGGCAAAAGTTTAGGTTTGTCGGATATCATTCGAATATGAGGGGATATCTGTTCTATGATACCGAGCATCGAAATGTGTTCGTAGCTCGCTTCGCAAAATTTCTAGAAGTAGAATTTTTGTCAGAAGGTGGTAATCATAGACAGGTTGAGCTTGATGAAGTCCAACCTGAAAACAACGAACCAACGGAGGAACCTGAAGTTCAAGTAGATGAAGGACCTTCAACACACACACTCCGTAGGTCGGAAAGGGTATCTATATCTCCTCAACGCTTGTATTTGATACAAGAAAAGAGTCTGGATGTTCTCTTAGTTGAAGAGACAAATCCTTTCACCTATAGAGGATCGATGTTGGACATCGACTCCGTGAAATGGCAATGTGCCATGAAATCCGAGATAGACTCAATGCATGAGAATCAAGTTTGGGACTTGGTTCCGCTTCCCGAAGGAATTGTTCCTATCAGATGTAAATGGGTTTACAAGAGGAAGCGCGGGCCTGACGGTAAGGTTGAAACTTACAAGGCCCGACTGGTAGCAAAAGGTTACACGCAACGACCTGGCATCGACTACGATGAAACCTTTTCACCGGTAGTAATGCTTAAGTCTAATCGGATTTTGCTTTCTATAGCTGCGTATCATGACTACGAGATTCGCCAAATGGATGTCAAAACGGCTTTTCTAAATGGATTTCTTGATGAAGAAATCTATATGGAACAGCCGGAAGGTTTTGCGTCCAACGAAAACTCGGGCATGCTATGTAAGCTTAAGAAGTCCATTTATGGACTTAAAATGGCTTCACGAAGTTGGAATCTTCGATTCGATGAGATTATTAGATCGTCTGGTTTTCTCAAGAATTCAAAAAAATCCTGTGTGTATCAGAAGGCCAGTGGGAGCATGGTGGTATTTTTAGTCCTATATGTTGATGACATCCTAATCATTGGGAATGATTTAGGTATATTACAAAGCGTCAAAGCGTACCTCTGTAAGAATTTCTCCATGAAGGACCTGGGAGAAGCTTCCTATGTTTTAGAGATAAAACTCTATAGAGATAGACAAAGGAGGCTGATTGGGTTATCCCAATCAATGTACATAGATAAGATCTTGGAACGGTATAGTTTTGGTAACTGTAAGACAGCAAACATACCATTCAGACATGTGATTCATCTTTCAAAGAAGATGTGTCCACAAACAGAAGATGAGAAGGTTAGAATGTCTAACCAACCTTATGGTTCGTGTTTGGGTAGCATAATGTATGCCATGTTATGTACGAGGCCTGATATCAGTTTCGCTGTTAGCGTAACTAGTCGGTATCAGTCAAATCCAGGTAATGACCATTGGATGGCCATTAAACATATCCTCAAGTATCTTAAAGGTACTAAGGATAAGTTAATAATTTATGGAGGAAACGAACTGCAAGTTAACGGGTATACGGATTCTGATTTCCAATCGGATCCTGATGATAGAAAGTCTACATCTGGATTCGTATTTACCCTTAACAGAGGTGCAGTTTGTTGGAAGAGTTCCAAACAGGGATCTACAGCAGATTCCACCACTGAGGCGGAATATATTGCAGCTTCTGAAGCTGCAAAAGAGGTTGTGTGGATAAAGAACTTTATCACAGAATTGGGAGTTATCCCAAGTATCGAGAATGCGATTCCATTATACTGTGATAATACTGGAGCCATTGCGCAAGCAAAGGAACCGAGGGCGCATCAGAAGTTGAAGCATGTGGAACGCAAGTACCACATCATTCGAGAGATTGTGTCGCGAGGGGATATTGTCGTGTGCAAGGTACCGAGTGAAGATAATGTAGCAGACCCGCTGACGAAAGCCATACCTCCGAAGTTGTTTGATAAACACGTGGAGTCGATGGGTATTAGATACAATCGTTATTGGCACTAGAGCAAGTGGGAGATTTTGTTGGGGTTGGTGCTCAGAGCGTCAATTCCTGGTTGTATTTCTTTTGAATACTTCTGTAAATCATTATTATTATGAATAATATATGCAGTTTCTATAATATAATGTATCTTTTTATATGGTAAAGACGTAATGACCTTAGAATGATTAGTCATGGTACTGTTGCAAAAGCGTCGCAACTGACATTGAGTAGTATCATGACATTGTCATTCTCAGACAGTTCATGGTCAATGTTTACACTACTTGGTCAGTAAAGTAAACCCGTTGAGACTGGTACATGTCGTATACTGGAATATATGATTCCAATGGTTTCTCAATGAACCATTAGTCTTAGAGACTAGTATAGACGTGTGGGTGTTTATAGCAAATAAACACCGAACGACTCACCGAAGATTCTTAATGGATGGTACACCAACGTCAATAAGAATCTTCTCGGGTTGAGTAGCACTTGTGATTCTTAGACTTGAGATGCCATTGTGGGCACATGAGACATCTTCTACACTTAGATGGCAGTCACGTCACCGATCTATTTAGATCAGACCTCCGCCTGTTCGTTGGGTGTAGATAGATCCTCAGGGTGTCCTATGTGTATCAAGATAGGATCCGTCAGTTCTGTGTACCAGAGCATAGGTAGTCCATATGATTAGCAATCAGATAAAACCATGGGCCCGTGGTAAAGTTTAGAAGCTAGTTCTAAACATTCTTTTAGAGATTGCTAATAGAATAGTCGACTGGATAATCCCCATAGAGATTTGACGTTTACATATATATCTCTGGGATATATCCGGATACCTGTGACGGAGGAATTATACATTTGCCATGACCTCGACCTATATGATTCAACGAGTTTATCTGTGATCGTCATAATTTACGGGTGGATAAATTATGGACACGAAATTGGATTTCGTGACGGATATACCTGAATCTAGAGAGTCTCAATAATGAAATTTACTCGTAGAGCACTAGAGCAACATTTATAAATAATATTGATTATTTATAAAGTCGTTTAAAGGTTAAACGCAAAATACATGCTAAAGGGACCCGATAGTCATTTGTTTAATTATTGTGTATTTACATTTAATACTTGATTAATTTAAATACACATTAATTAATAGTCAAATTGAGATATTTGACTAATATCCTAAATGAATATATGTATTTGATATTTAATGTAAATATAATACATATATTTAATATATTTGTATTTATTTAATTAATTAATTATTTAATTGTTAAATGATTAAATTAATTAAGACATTAATATCTTAACATTTGGATATTTGGATTAAATGATTTAGTTGCCTTTGTTGACTTAATTAAAATATCTATAAAGTGTTATTAGATATTTAAATAAAGTTGATCAAATGAAAATCAAATGGAGATGAAATTAATATTCTTGTTTTTGCCTTAGCCAAATTCGGCCAAGGCCTTTAGTGTAACAAGTATATATTGTTTTCATTTCATTTGTTTTCTAATCTAATACACTTTCTAACCTGAACTCCATTAAATAAGACAAAGAAAGGTAGATAGAAAAGAAAAGAAAATCAAGGAAAAGCTTGAGAATAATAAGTATTTCCATCTTTTCCATTAGAGAGTAATTTGTTCCTCTTGTTGTGGGCAACATCTTGTGATGTTCTTGAGTTTTTATATTCTTTATTCCTTGTGTTTTTGATGGATAAAAGTTTGGTGAAATTGTTGAGCATGTATAATGGAGGAAGCTTGTGACTAGTGTAGTTATAAGTATTCTTTTATGGTTTTGGAAACTTTGTTGCTAATATAGAGTTGTTGACCCACTCTTAAATGACCTAGATTTGATCTTGAGTTATTTCATTATGTTGAGACTTTGGTTGGAAGAAAGAAACATGATTTAAGTAATTGTTTTAACCAACTTGGTCTAATTTGTTCAATTTGAAGAATTTGAAAAATTAGGTTTTAACACCTTGTCCAAATTTGGGGCTTTTCATTATGTTGTGTATAAGGATGTGTATATGATGCAAATAAAGTTTCATGTTGATTGTATTACATCTTGATGTGTTTTGAAGCATGAAATTGAAAGATGCACAATTCCCCCCCTTTGGAGGCTCTCGGCCAAACTAAGCAATTTGGGGATTTTTGTTGCTTTTGGTGTTTTGATGTTTTGAAAATGCTAAGTTCATCTTAGAAATGATTTAGAATCATCCAAAATTGATTTGAACAATTTCGGACTAAAATGAACAAAATACCAAGTGTAAGGGCAATTCGGTAAATTCACTTAAATTTGATTTATTGAATTTTATTTCATAATTTGATTATTGGGTAATTAAATAAATATGTTTATTTAATTAATCCGAGAAAAAGTTTTGAAATCGGAAAATTTGATTTTCCACCGTTTCCGCTGCGTTACCGGATTTTGCCCATAAAACCCCTACATATATTTCATTAGTGAGACTCTCTGGATTCAGGTATATCCGTCACGAAATCAAATTTCGTGTCCATAATTCACCCACCCGTAAATTATGACGAACACGGATAAACTCTCTGAATCATATAGGTCGAGGTCATTGCATACGTATAATCCCTCCGCCACATGTATCCGGATTTTTCCAGAGATATAGATACAATCCTCAAATCTCTATAGATATAATCATGTCGACGTTTCTATTAGCAATCTCTCAAAATACACTTAGAACTTATTTCTACAGTGTACCACGGGCCCATGGATTTAACAGATTGTTAATTCCATATTGAATACCTATGCTCTGTACACAGAGCTGACAGATCCTTTCTTGATAAACACAGGATATCCTGAGCTTCAGTCCATACCCAATGAACAGGCGGAGATCTGATCTAAATAGGTCGGTGACGTGACTGCCATCTAAGTGTGAAGGATAATTCAGATACCCATAGTGGTATCTCAAGTCAAAGAATCATTATGCTCACTCAACCCGAGAAGATTCTTATTGACGTTGGTGTACCATCCATTAAGAATATTCGGTGAGTCATTAAGTGTCTATCCGCTATAAACACCTACACGTCTATACGAGTCTCCAAGACTCATGGTTCACTGTGAAACCATCAAAATCCAAGATTCCAATATATGACATGTACCAGTCTCTACAGGTTTACTTTACTGACCAAGTAGTGTAAACCTTGACCGGGAACTGTCTAAGAATGACATCGTGATACATCTCAATGTCAGTTACGACGCTTATGCAACAGTATCATAACTAATCATTCTAAGGTCGGTTACATTTTTACCATATTAAAGATGAAGTTATATAAAAGAAACTGTTCATTTTATTCATAATAAAATATTATATAAGTATTTACAAGGAAATACATAATAAAATTGGCGCTCAGAACACCAACCCTAACAGGTTGGTGATGATGTAGGGGACCCCAGTATGAGCTGAAAGATAGTACCAACCCTTGTATTCTTTTAGGTTGGCATTCATTCGGTATAACCTCTTCAGTTCGGAGAAAGTCGTCTCTCCCAGCTCGACTCGACTCCAAATCACGTAAAAACCGACCAATACCCTTCATTTATTTAAGTTCAGCTGGCTTGGGCTAGGTTTATGATTGTCAGCATCTTCATGAAGTATTTTTACATGGGCAAGCGTAATCTCGTGTCAAAGAAGGTCGTGCACAACGCCACTCGGTCATCATTAGGGCAGCTCACCAGATCATCTTCCTTGAGAACTTGTAGACTGATAGCCTTGGGGATGTCAAACCTTCCCCCCAGTTGCGGTAAATCGGTCTCGATTATCGATGAGGCCCGATCCATGTCAAGGTTCACGAAGTCGAGTTCAGGGGGAGTTGGCTCGGGTCGAGTAACTAATCTACGATACGTTTGAGTCTTTTCTTCAGATGCAATCGATGTGGTGTCGTAGCCATCGGGACTTTCGGATCCCGAGTTGTGTACAACCTCATGTGTAGGCGCCATGTTGGGAGGAAAGGTGTTGAGGGGAATCGAGGAGGAAGACTCTGAGTCCGACATTCATGTCATAACAGGACTCGATGTGGAAGGTTAGTTCTCAGTTAGAATTGTTTATTGTTAGTGGGGTTTACACTAAAATTAGGGTCACTATGTTATCATCACTGCCAAATGTCTAACCCTAAAGAAGCTCTAAGTGACCTAGCAATGGTAAAACAATAAATCTTCAAAACACAACCAAAATAAACACATTCAAAAAACCCAAAAACTCATACCCCTTACTCATAGAACCCAGAAAAAACATACCTGCATATACACACAAATAGCAGAAATACATCCACATAAGTAAACCCACCCCTCATGCTTCTATTATCACAAAAAACTCAGAACACATAAGTATATATTCATATTTTTAATAGAAATTTTTTTCATATAAAATCATCAATTAAAATTTAAAAAAGATATTGAAAAATTAAAAAAAAAGATTAAAAAGTGAAGTCGGGCGATTTTTAGGAAATCGTAAATATGCAATCGACTGATTAATCTATCAAAATTACTTGTATATCGATGTCAATTTAAATCGATCAAAATCGATCGGGTCAAATCATTTAAATAACGATTTACTATTGATCATCAATTAATCACTGAATCCACGATTAAATAGCATAGCTTTAAAACCATTCCAAAATGATAATTGAATCTATTTGGATTGGTTTCAGTTTTTCTTTAATTTAATTTTGATTTAAATTGTATCAAATTGAAATTATTATATTGAATTTCGGTTTGGGTGTTTTTAAAATTGAAAATAATTGATCTAATTCGATTTTTTATTTCTTTTATGCTTCGGCATATGTGATAATTTCTCATTGGCTGTTCTTGGTTTCAAGATGAACATACATACATACACCTTATCACAACCCTTAATGCACGAACTCTTTCTATTTCTCTCTCTAATCTCCATCTCCATCTCCAAATCGTTCTCTCAAGTCTAATTAAGAAATCACAATTAGCATAATAACAGAGCTTTGCAAGTTTAACAAGCATTAATTATTAAGTTTGATTTTCCTCCCCCATTAATCAAAATCCTAAGCCATGGCATCGCTTTTGGACTTTCCTGCACGGGGTGGGTCATTTGACCGGACATTAGTTAACGGTTTTTCACTTTCAAGCACATGGTTCCAACCGGTTGGCCGAGTCTACCTATAGGGACATGTCCTCCAATGAGTGAAACATGCTTCTAGGCTCCAAGGGATGCATGAGAGGGGTATAACCCTTTGGAGGGTTGCACCCCAACCCAAAGGGTGCCCTTAAGGCACCATTCCATGCCTTTATAAGGAGGCCTCCATGTTCACTCTTATGATCTGAAAGAATCCATATATATTAAGAAAAGGTCTTATGTCTTACTATTTTCGTTTTCAGTAAAGAGAAAGTTCCCTCCATTTCCAAGTTCGAGATCTTGTTAAGGAGTGCCCCTTGAATAAGAGGAATTCAGGTTTTCCTGGGGTAACATTAGCCATAAAACCCGTAGAGCACCGAGATGAGGCTAATAAGTTCTTAAGGATAGAGATATTTCTCGACCTGGACCACTGTATTCGTCATTTCTACCAGGTTTTCTTTATTCTCAAAGTATTAGGGTTCTTGCATGTAAAAGTAGATCTGAAATTTGAGTTATGATTTTGATTGTTATTTGCATGTTAATTTTCTGTTTAATGACACAAAACCACCAACAATCTTAATAACTTATCAAATTAGTATTGTTACATAGTAATTGGCATGTTTAGATAAGAAAATTTTCTGGAAAATATAGTATGTGTATGAAAAATACGTAAGGGCGTTCGAACGTCCGACGAACGCAAAGACTAAAATCTGAATTTTTGTAAGAACATTCGAACGCGTCTTCAAACGCAACTTGAACGCAAGCCTTCTGCCTAAGAACGTTCGAACGCGTATTCAAACGCAAATTGAAGGCAAGCCCTCTCACTTAAAACATTCAAACGCGTCTTAAACGCAACACGAACGTAAACCCTCTGGAATATTTCGTTCGAACGCGTTTTTGGACGCCACACGAACATAAACTCTCTGGACTATTCTGTTCGAACGCGTTATCGAACGCTCCACGGACGTGAACTCTCTGGAACACTTCGTTTGAACGCGTTTGCGAACGCTACATGATTTCACACACACTGGACAGTCTCGTTCGAACATAGATACAAATGCGATACTAACGAAATCAGTCTTGAAATTATTTTTAATCAAAATATTAACTTAGTAAATGATATACTGTAACATAATAATCTTGGTAGTATAGATTCAAGCTAATATTAGGGTATTCAATTATCACAAGCATACACATAGTAATAAAGTGGAAAATTAATTGTGTGTTGCATACTTGGTTGAGAATTTAAAGTGTAATCATACACAAGTAATTCCATCCGGTCTTGATTGACACATACACATATATCTACACATATCGAATATTGTATTGTAAAATTAAAACTGTAATACTAAGTTTTGAATTGCGAAGAGATTCTATTGAGGAATTGTTTAAAGGATATTCTGTCAAAAAGATGATAAGAGCCTGAGTGGTCAGGGATTTAAGTGGTTACTCTGGACCCCTCTCGTTCTCTGGGAATATTCCTTTATTTACTTTTAATAAGAAACTTTAGTCGAAATTCATGGACTTGTGTTTATTGGTACTACCATCCGATAGAATAACAAGTGGATACTTGGTATATCACTTGAACAAGATCATTTGTTGATCGTTGTGCAATCTGTCTTTTGTAGACATATTGACCTCTGTTGGTTTTTCCTGTTACACATGGCTAGCGAAAACATCACAGTACCGGTCTCTCATGGAGAAAAGCCGAAAAAGTTTGGTAGGGCAAACGTTAAACAGTGGCAGAGCAAAATGTTTTTCTAACTGATAACTCTGCAGTTGGCTAAGTACCTCAAAGATCCTCTGGATCCTGTAGAGGGTGAAACAGAAACAGCCAAGCAACTGCGAGAAGAGACATGGTCGTCTAGTGACTTATTGTGCAAGAACTACCTTTTGGGTGGACTTGACAATACCCTGTACAATGTGTACTAAGACATGACTTCTGTGAAGATTCTCTGGGAATCTCTCGAGAAGAAATACAATACAGAGGATTTCGGGAAAAAGAAATTTGTCGTGGGTAGGTTCATAGACTACAAAATGGTAGATTTAAGAACGGTATTATCTCAGTTCGGTGAACTACAATTGATCATTCATGAAATATTGGATGAAGGGATGAAACTCTATTAGACGTTTCAAGTTGCTACTATCATTAAAAAGTTGCCTCCATCATGGAAGGACTTCAGGAGCTATCTGAAACACAAAAGGAAGCAGATGAGCCTTGATGAACATTGGAGTTCAAATGAGGACCGAAGAGGACAACATGGAGTCTGAGAAGGCCGGCTACAAGACTATGGAGTCTACGGCCAACATCGTCGATGGTGTAAAGGGTAGCAAGAAGAGAAAGAATAGTGGAGCTGATTCTTCCCAGGCTAACAAGAAGTTCAGGGGAAGTGCTACAACTGTGGAAAGAGCGGTCATATGACAAAGGACTACAGAAACAAGAAGTCTCAGAACAAGGGCAAGAAAAAGAAAAATGAAGCCCATGTCACTGAAGATGAGCAGCTGACTGATGAGATCTCAGAGATGAACCTTTTAGCAGTGGTAACTGAAGCCAACTTGGTCGGGAATCCGAGAGAATAGTGGGTAGACACTGGGGCTACTCGTAATATTTATACAGATAGCAAGATGTTTTCCTCGTATCAGAAGGTCGATGGCGACGATCATCTGACAATGGGAAACTCGTCTACCTCTAGAGTGGTTGGACAAGGCATAGTGGTTCTGAATATGACATCCGGAAAGGAGCTTACATTGAAAAATGTATTTCATGTTCCAGATATTCGGAAGAATTTGGTCTCAGGCTCTCTCCTTAGCAATGATGGTTTTAAGCTTGTATTTGTTTCTGATAAATTTGTATTGACTTAAAATGATGTGTATGTAGGGAAAAAGATACCTCACCGATGGCCTTTTCAAATTTAATGTAATGACTGTCAATCGAAACAGTGATATTAATAAAGCTACAACTTCTGCTTATTTTATTGAGTCACAAAATGTATGGCATTGGAGGTTATGGCATGTTAATTATGATACAATGCGTAAATTAATTAACATGGACCTTATACCTAAATTTGCAATTGATAGCCAACATAAGTGTGAGGCATGTGTTGAAGCAAAAATACATAGAACATCATTTCATTCCATAGAACGAAGTTCTGAACCCTTAGAACTTTTACACACTGATGTGAGTGATATGAATATTGTGCAAACAAGAGGCAGTAAAAAGTACTTTGTCACTTTTATCGATGATAACACAAGATTTTGTTATGTGTATTTGCTGAGTAGCAAAGATGAAGCTATTGAGAGCTTTATACACTATAAGAACGAAGTTGAAAATCAACTTGGCAAGAAAATCAAGAGAATCAGGAGTGATAGAGGTGGTGAATATGTGTCACCATTCGGTGAATATTGTTCCGTTCATGGAATTATTCACTAAACCACTGCTCTTTATTCGCCTCAACAAAACGGGATTGCTGAGCATAAAAACCGAACGTTGAATGAAATGATGAACGCCATGTTGACAAGTTCTGGTTTACCCCAGAACTTGTGGGGGGAAGCCTTGCTTTCCGCGAACTACGTTCTAAACAAGCTTCCTCACAGGAGATTGGACAAGATACCATATGAGTTGTGGAAAGGTCACGTACCTTCCTACAAATACCTAAAAGTATGGGGGTGTCTTGCCAAAGTAATGGTTCCCAAACCTAAGAAGGTTAGAATATGACCCAAAACTGTTGATTGTATATTCATTGGATATGCTCACAACAGTAGTGCATTTTGATTCTTGGTACACAAGTTTGAGATTCCTGACATCAATCCGAATATGATAATTGAGTTAAGGAATGCGACATTTTTTGAAGAGACGTTTCCTTATAAGGAAAGACAAAGAACATAGTCTCTCAAAAGAATGATTGATATTGTCAAAGACAATGATCAGGTTGACCAAGAGTCAGATCAACGCGCAAATATTGAGACAATTGAACCTAGATGTAGCAAAAGAGCTAGAACATCTAAGTCGTTTGGTCCTGAATTTCTGACATATTTGTTAGAAAATGAGCCTCAATGCTATAAAGAAGCAATGTCTTCGCCGGAGGCACCTTTGTGTAAAGAGGCTATCAACAATGAGATTGATTCCATCCTACAGAACCATACTTGGGAGTTGGTTGATCTTCCTCTAGGTTGTAAGCCACTGGGCTACAAATGGATATTCAAACGGAAGATGAAACAGGATGGATCAATATATAAGTACAAGGCAAGACTTGTCATAAAAGGTTATAGACAAAACGAAGGCATTGATTACTTTGACACCTATTCACCAGTGACTTGTATCACATCGATAAGAATGCTCATAGCTATAGCAGCTATATTTGGTCTTGAAATACATCAAATGGATATAAAGACGACATTCTTGAATAGCGAATTGGATGAAGAGATCTACATGGAACAACCAGAAGATTTCAATTTTCCTGGACAAGAACAGAAAGTGTGCAAACTTGTAAAATCCTTGTACGGATTAAAACAAGCACCTAAACAATGGCATGAGAAATTTGACAAAGAGATGTTGTCAATGTTAGTCTCTAAGACATGCCACAAGATCCTAAACATGATTATATTTGTGAAAATAACAAGAAAAGTGGCAGAATCACTTACATTGTTAAATGGAGAAATTTCAAAATTTTCTCTTTGGATGAAGCTCCAAGCTTGTAGTTATGTTGTTAATTCCTTGGGTGAGTTTCCTTATCACCTAATTTGACTCCTCCAAGTGCTAGCTTTATTGAAATTTTGAAGCAAAATTTCACTATGATTGAGAGAAGAATTCGGCAATGTGGAGAAGAAGATGAGAGAGTTTAAGACTTTTTTGTTGTGTTGTAAAATGAATTTAATTAATTAAGCCAACTACTTCCATCAACTTTAGACATTTGATGTAAGTCATGTGGTCCCACCATATTTTAAATTCAAAATTTGAGTTGGCTTCCTCAATACACAACTTGACTTGGGCCCACTAAAGTCAAAGATATTTTGTGTTCCCAAAATATAAAAAGACACACGCAAAGTCACAGGCAATTTTATCGAGTTCGTTTAATTCCGATTAAACAAATTTGCCGTCGCGCCATAATTAAATCCAATTTAATTAAATAATTATGCCTCGTAAAATTATTATGATAGTCGCTTTCGAATTAATTCTAAATTAATTCGTTCACCCGATTTAAAATCCAATTTTAATTTCGTATTGAAATCTGATTTCAATTAATATATCCGATATATTATTTTAGCCACAAATAAATAAATTAAATAGAAAAATCCAATTTAACTATTGTAGGCACTGTATTTTTGCATATAAGTCCCGATGATGAGTCTCACATGGAGACACTACCTCTTTAAGTTGTGGGAGTCGCGGAAAACGGACGTCGGAAGGGAAGAGTCAGAAATTGACACCTTGTTGGATTTAATTTGTTTTCTTAGCTTCGGGTTTGCTCGTTAGATCTCTGTTTTAAACTTATCATTGGCCCAAACCCCCGCAAGTCACACACCAAGCCCACACATCACCAAGCTACACACCAAGCCCATCAAAATGGACCAAACTCACGCCCAAGAAGACCAAAGCCACGCCCAAAGCATTCCAAAATAACATAATCACACATTAAACACATGTTGAAATCTAAATAAATCACCTTCCTAAATTAAAAGATTCAAATTAAATCTCATCAATCACCTTCCTAATTAAATTAAATCACATTCCTAAACTAATTAAAATAAAATCAAATAAAATCAAATTACCTTCCTAAATTGAATAGATTTTTCCTTATAGCATACTAATTAAAATATCCCCCCATAATTACACAATATTCTTTCCCTATTCACATAAGGTAAACCCCAACCCTTGCTTATAAAAAGAAGCCTAAAACAAACCTTAGAGGCCCTAGCTCATTCTCACGTCCACATAGCAAAACCTCACTTTCTCACCACCATCACGCACTAACGCCCCAAACAGCACAACTCATTCACGGCAATAAACCTGCGCACCAAAACCCTAGGTAGCGCACCACACAAAACACCGTTGGCTCTCATCTTTCATCCTTGACGTAACACACAAACCCTCGTAACCCCCTTGGCTCTCACGGCTCCCTCTATCCCTTGACTCTCACCTCACTCTAACGCCTCTCACTCAAAGCTCTCGACCAAACCCTAAACAAAGACCACTCACATCCCTCACCAAATAACGCAAAGAAGACAAACCTCACAGACTCACATACTGCTTCACTGACCGACAAAACAAAGGCAGGTAACTGACTCAAATAAAGGAATAAAACTCAGCCCACGTGAACCACACTAAAGCCTTAAAAGCCAATTCACAAAATAATAATCCCTCACTTCTTTCGGCAAAGCAGCCTTCACTCGGAAGCCTCTCACAAATAAGCCTAAACGACACATGAAAATCACAAAACACGTGAAGACCACAGAAGCCCCATGCAGCCCCCTGAAACTACTGAAAATCAGTCCCTAAACTGCACTTAAAACCACCAAAAAATAGCCCAGAAACTGCCCAAATAACCGCACAAACAGCAGCCCCAATACACCCATATTACCACAAAACAGTAAGCCAAAACAGTCCCCAATTACCGCAAAAATAGGGAACAAAAAACCAACAGAAAAATAGAGGAAACAGCAGCCCCAAAACAGCGAGGTAACAAAGAAAAACAACGAACCAGTAAATCGGAAAAGTTACGGAGCATCAACCCTTCCGACAACCGTGTAACGCACTTCCAAGAGATGACTTACGAGGTTAGACCTGAGGACACCTTTTTTATTTATTCCCGCACTTTCTTTCCGTTAGTTATTATTATTTCTTCGCATGCATATTGTAGTTTCATGTAAGTTGTGGCCATGGGATGAAAGAAATATGTGTTATCTCTTGCGGTATATCAGATGGAAACCCGGACGTAAATTCCATAGCCGAATCTGAATGGACGGTAGTGCGATCTGCACTCGGGATACAATGCCACGTACCGCTTGAGAGACGCACATATTTCGTGTCATCTAATCTTATGTTTATTTGTTGTTTGTTAGAAATAGTATGTTACTTTTATGCATGATTAGGTTGTTTAGTATGTTATTTTTTTATGCATGATTAGTTGATTATTTCCAAGCATGATTTAGTTATTTTTTTCGCATTAGTAACTTGATTATGTCTTTTCTACGTTTATGTTTAGATTATTATTTATTTACATTGCCTTGCTTAGCGATTTAATGTATGCATGAGATTGTGTGCTTGCCGTTATTCCGACTTACTTTTATGCATGCAAACTTAGATATAGGTAGCATGTAAACTAAGATGTAGGTTGTTGTTGCGTAGACTCGGTTATATTATTACATAAATCTGTTCATTACAAGTGGCATAAGTAAGGGACCTTTCCGAACCCAACGGTTTGAGGTCTTCCATTGCGAGGGGTGAGTGCGGCCTTAAATCATTTTCCCAGTTCACACTGGGTGGCAACTCCATGTTATTTCTCTGGTTTAGTTCCCCCGTGGGCTACTCCGTACTCCCGACTAGGGCGCGAGCCTGGAACAACGTCATTGATTTTTGTGTCCTACAGTCTGGCGACTCCAATGGAGATAGAGAATCGGCCCCGAAATAATGCCTTGTACTGTTTGTGGTTTTTGTTTTAGTTAACCATGTCTACCGAGGGTTGAAGGGGTTTAATCAAAGGCACTATTAGTGCTAAGTAATGGTTTGGTGTCTTCCTTCATTCACTACCTTTCTATAAGGAAAAGCTGTGAAGGCACCTATATAATCATTTACTCGAAGCTTACCGTGATGGACTAATTTGGAGGACTTATTGTTTATTCATGTCACCAAAGCGATGAGAGCCTAAGAGGCTTAGGTATTTAAGAGAGTCTGCTCCACCCTCCCTCTGGGGAATCTTCAATAGGAAATCCATCGGACAGTCAGTCATCCATCATAACTCATTGGCACGTACCTTAGCGTATAAAAAAGGTGCGCTCACTTGGTCGCTCAGACCCTTGAGTGGGGAGACCTAGTTGTGAGAAATCCTTCGCCGATGAGAGCCTTTTTCTATACCCCTATAAACCCGCATATGAACTGTAGTTGTAGGACCAATAGAAACTAGTCCTTTGTGCTTGCGTTTAGGACCATCGTCATTTGGATTCAGTTAGACCTTTTGTCATGAGGTATGGGCTTGTTGGGCCATTTAAACTTGGACGAGTTCATGCCTTATGAGAATTGGGCCAAAAGCTTCTGAAATGCCAATGGGCCATTTTATGTTTAGGCGTTTTATCATTTGAAGTTGTTTATCCATGTTATCGCAAAAGTGTAAACCTGTTGGCCTTTTCAACTGGGATAAGTTTGCACCTCGCAATAGTATGATTGAATGCTTTAAAATGATAATGGGCCGACTTATATATTACATACATCGTACGCATCTCATGCATCTTATGCATACACGCATCATGTTAACCCTTTGTGTCTTAAGAGCCATCATAGATATCCGTTGGGTTAGGGGTAAGAGGGAAGAGTCGTCAAAAGGCTATTAGCGAACATGAGCGAATAAGTTAACGAGGGACCTCATATGGATCAGCTGGAGACTAGTCTCACTAAGGTTACCGAGTAGTTGCAAGCTTTGACCATCGCTGTGGCCAATATTTCTGTGCCCCATACTGGGGGAGGCTTTGAGAATGAAAGGCCTGAGGAACCTCCGAATAGATTGAGTGATGATATCTCTGTCTTTGATGATGACATGGCTGAGTATGAAGCATGCGCCTTTGGACTGACTGTATTGATAACCTTGAACGCTAAGAATATGGAGATCTACGGAGATTCGATGTTGGTAGTCTGACAGATGCAATGAGAATGGGAATTAAGGGAAGAACGGTTGAAACCTTACCTGTTCCACCTCAGGAATCTGACATAGGCCCTCCCCGATTGTAAATTCCAGCACTTGCCATAGGAAGAGAGTCAAATGGCAGACGCGTTAGCTACACTGGCCACAACTTGGGTGTTGGACAATTATGACCCATAGCGTCACTATTTGTACAGATCATGGTGTTGTTGTACAAATTAACTATGTGACAAAGGAGATTGCTCTCTTATCATTTCTGATAAGATCACCTAGATGTATAAATGATAAGAGGTCCCTATGATTTGTTCCTGGACGGAGAATGATATGAGACAGTATCAATCCACGAAGGATAAATCATTAAATATCCATAGTCAGAGTATTATCGAGATTGGACATAGATGAATACGTAAAAGACTAGTATTACAATTGTGCGCGTTGTGTGGGCATAACGGCATAGTTCTCATATATTTGGGTATAGGATACTTATGCAAGTGTAATAAGAGGTTGTGTTTTACCGATGGTACAGGAAACAGCTTCGCTCTGGATAGACCCCCTCGGAATTCAATTGGTAGTATGACTATGTGTCTATGGAAGTCCGAAATCAGGGTAGGTGTATTTGGTCTTAACTTGAGACTTGCACCGCTAATACTTGCGACAATCAATATACTTTGGTTGCGGCCGTCCAGGACTTTAACAGGTTCTGTGTACGCCAATGCTGGGTATATTGAGAATCGTAGTGTGTTGGGTGTGATGTCAAGACAGAAGTATCACTCCAGTCATAGTGGAGATGATGGTCACGTAGGATACGGTACTGGCTCTCTCAAATGTTGCAGGCATCGGGATAAAATGACAAGGTCATGTTTATCCGATTATAGAGACTAGTTACCAGACATCCGACATGTGCTTCATACGGGGCAGACACAATTCCAGCCTTAGGCCTAGAACGTGATCATCCGATACTGGATCGACATACACAATACCACGTATACTATGCCTGATATGGATCCTTTATTCCTGTAAGGATATTTCCGGAGAATTGGGTAGGCATGGCACTTTGCTAGAAGCCAACCTTGTCTTGTAAATCGGTAAAACGTAGTACTTGGTACTTACGTGTTCGGATAGTCCGACGACCGAATTTACTGCCAACATATACGGGGATCTCATGGGTCGCTTCCCAAAGATTCACCGATGACGTATGACTCGCACTCTAAATTAATCTAGGATTAATTAGAAGAGAGAGAAAATTAATCTGGGATTAATTGCGGAGATGTTTTATCTGGGATAAAATATCAATTAAAGAGAGATAACGATTAATTTGGAATGAATCGAAGAATTAATATATTCGATATATTAAACAAAATTAGATTTTGACGCGGAATTAAAATTAGATTTTAATTCGGTCGAACGAGTTAATTTAGAATTAATTCGTTTGCGACGTGAATAGTAATTATGCTAGGCATGATTATTTAATTAAATTAGATTTAATTACATCGCAACGGAAAATTCGTTAATTTGGAATTAGCAAACCCGAGCCCGGGATTATTTGTGAGCGCATTCGCATTTCGAATTCGAGTGCGGCACGTAAATCAAATCAAACGTCAAATCGGTAGTCGCTTCTAGTGTCACATCATTCGTCAATCATGTGATGGATGTCTTTCACTTTGAGTGACTGACGCCAGTCACTATTCATGATTGATGTGAGTTGATGTTGGTGGTTGGAGCCATTAATGAGTTGAATTTGAAAATAAAAAATTTGGTAAATCATTTATTTGTTTTTGGAAAATAAATAAAGTGTATTATATACACTTTCCATCCACAAAACACATCTCTCTCTCACTCTTTCTTCTTCCTCTCCACACGCCCAAGGGGCTGCAAAAACCTTCACAGGTTTGGTTACTGCCGAGAGATAAAGGGAAGCCAAGAGTCATGATTTTGTGGCAAAATCGAGAGTGATAGCACGCTACGAAGTCATTCGAAGGTGATAGGGAAGTCCACCCATGAGCTGGGAATCATTTGACGAAGTTTGGAGCTTGTTCGAGGAGCTCAAAAACAAAATATGGAGGAGCAGCTCACTGCCACTGCCGTGACAGTCCATGGAGGTAGAAAGTTCGTTTTTGTTGCTTGCCGCGTCGCTCCACCGCTCGATGTAAGTATTCCGTAACTTCGTCATTGTTATTCGCACATGTTTTATCACTTTTAATTCGATCCTTGGGGCCTAGAAACTCCAACAATGGTATCAGAGCGTTGTTAAAAGCATGAAACGAATTTAGGGCTTAAAATTTAGGTAAAATGTTTTTGAGCATGATTTGAATTAATTGGATGTTTGAGTATGCTTATAACATGTTTAATTGAAGTTTGATTTGATCAATTTCAAGAAAATGGTTTGGAACAATTTTCCCCCAAAATACTTAACTTGGCCGAAAGTATTGGAGCTCTAAATGTCTTGGTGATTTTATTTTTTTGATTCATTGGATGAGTGGGAAATCATTTGGGGATATTGATTTAATGTTGAATTGAATTTAATTGGATTGAATTTGATTTAGACAAAATAATCCCCTTTGGCCGAGACTTTGAATAGCATGAAATGGGTTTGATTTTAATCAAAATGTGTTGGACATGTGATGATGGAAATGTTGGAAATTCTAATCCATGTCCCAAGATCAAAAGAGCAAACAAAACATATAAATGAATGAACAATATTGAAGTATGGCGGAATCATACTCACAAAGATCGGAATGTTGATGCGTTGATGAAACAAAAATTTTCTCCTTTGTGCAGTGAGGGTTTCGGCCAAACAGAAAAGAGAAGCTCCAAGCAATTTTTGATCCTTCCAAGCTCTAAGATTAGTTTCCCATAACACCTTTGTATGATCCCTTGAAGGTGCTAGCCTTATATGTGTATTAAAGTTCTAAACTTATACACTTTCTTCACAAAGTTCTTAAGAAAATGGAAGAAAAATGGAGAGCCAAAACTGCAGTGAAGTTTCGGTCATGAGAGGGAGAGAGTGTTATGATTTTTGTTACAAAAATCAATTTATATTTATGCCATAATATTTATTAAATTAATAATAAACTTATGACACAAATCATGCAATGGCTTAGAGTGTCAAACACTCAAACTCCATGCAAAACCATTGAGTGTATTGTACACTATCACCATGCAATGTATTAACAATTAAATAATGCATAAAATGACATGTGTCATGTGGGCCCCACACAACCCAAATGAAAGTGGGCCCACGCGTACTCACGCGTTCGGGTTCGATATTTCCGAAATACCGAACTTTCGTCGCGACGTTAATTAAATCGAATTTAAATAAATAATTGCGCCTAGCGAAATTATTATTTACGTCGCTAACGAATTAATTCTAAATTAACTCGTTTGTCCGAATTAAATCTAATTTTATTTCGCGTCGAAATCGAATTTCGATTATTATACGAATATAATAATTTTACGATTAATTCCAAATTAATCGTTCTCTCTCTATGTATAGTACTTTATCCAAGATAAAGTCTCTCCGTAATTAATCCAAGATTAATCGAGTTTGAATCATACGTCATTGGTGAATCTTCGGGAAGCGACCCAAGAGATCTCTGGATATGTTGGCAGTAAATACGGCCGTCAGATTATCCGAACACGTACGTACCAAGTACTACGTTTTTACCGATTTACAAGACAAGGTTAGCCTCTAGCAAAACGCCATGCCTACCCAATTCTCCAGAAATATTCTTATTGGAATATAAGATCTATAACAGGCGTAGTATACCGTAGTATAGTGTATACTGATCCAGTATCGGATGATCACATGTAAGGCCTGGGGCTGGAGATGTGTCTGCCCCGTACGATACATATATCGGACATCAAGCAACTAGTCTCTTTGAATCAGATAATCCTGACCTTGTCATATTATCCCGATGGTTGCAACCATTATAGAGTACTAGTTCTGTATCCTGCGCGATCATCATCTCCATATGTCTGAAGTGATACTTCCGTCTTGACATCACACCCAATACACTACGATTCCCGATAAACCTAGAAGAGGTGTACACAGAACCTGTTAAAGCCCTGGACGACCAAAACTAAAGTCTACCGATTGTCGCAAGTACTAGCGATGCAAGTCTCAGGTTAAGACCATATGCACCTACCCTGAAGCGGACTCCCATAGACACGCAGACATACTACCAATGGGATTCCGCGGGGTCTATCCAGAGCGAAGCTGTTTTCCGTACCATCGGTAAAACACAACCTCCTACCGCACTTGCATAAGTATCCAATACTCAAATATATGAGAACTATGCTGTTGTGCCCTCACAACACGCACAAGTGCAGTAGTACTAGTCTATTCCGCATTATCGATGTCCAATCTTGATAATACTACGACTAGGGATATTTAATGATTAAACTTTATGGATTGATACTGTCTCATATCATCTCAATCCGGAATTAATCATAGGGACTTTTACCATTTATATATCAAAGTAAATAAATTACAAACACGGTAAAAGGCAATTTCATTACTACATAGTTAATTTTGTACAATAATACAATATCATTTACAAAATAGTGACGCTATGGGTCATTACTGTCTAACAATCTCCCACTTGGCCTATAGCCAGTCACTCAAACATCTAATACCTGAACTATGTACATGTCGCTCAAACTTTTCCCGAGGAATAGCCTTCGTCAGCGGATCTGCAATATTATCCTCTGATGCGATCTTTTCGATCTTCACATCGCCACGATGTATGATCTCTCGAATCAGATGGAATCGTCGAAGAACATGTTTGGATAGTTGATGAGACCTTGGTTCCTTAGCCTGTGCTATAGCCCCGCTATTGTCACAATACAATGGAACGGGCTCAGCTGCTAACGGAACTACTCCTAATCCAATTAGGAATTTACGGATCCAAACTGCCTCTTTTGCTGCTTCAGCTGCTGCAATGTACTCCGCTTCAGTTGTTGAATCGGCAACAGTATCTTGCTTGGAAGATTTCCAGCTCACTGCTCCGTTATTCAAACAAAATATGTACCCAGATTGCGACTTAAAGTCGTCTCTGTCGGTTTGGAAACTTGCATTGGTATACCCAGATACCTCAAGTTCTCTATCTCCATTGATTAAGAAAGCATCCTTAGTTCTGTTAAGATACTTAAGGATACTCTTAACCGCCATCCAGTGATCTTTACCTGGATCGGCCTGATATCGACTGCACATGCTCAAAGCATGGGACACATCAGGTCGTGTACATATCATGGCATACATGATCGATCCGACTGCCGAGGCGAACGGAGTCCGACTCATGTTGTCTCTCTCATCTTGTGTTTTAGGACACATGTCCCTAGATAGATAGACGCCATGTGATATTGGTAACAGTCCCCTCTTGGACTGATCCATGTTGAATCTCTTCAACACTTTATCAATATATGTACTCTGGGAGAGTCCAAGTAGCTTTCTAGATCTATCCCGGTAGATCTTTATTCCTAGAATAAAAGCTGCCCCTCCCAGATCTTTCATGGAGAATTTCAATGAAAGCCAAGCTTTCACCGACGTTAACATGGGAATGTCATTGCCGATAAGCAATACATCGTCGACATAAAGGACAATAAAAGTCAGTGCACTCCCACTAACCTTCTTATATACACAAGGATCATCTTCGTTTTGAATGAAATCATATTCTTTTATGATCTCATCAAAACGCTGGTTCCACGACCGCGATGCTCGCTTCAGTCCATAAATGGACCGATTTAACTTACAAACTTGTTTGCAAGTCTAGGTGCGATAAAACCGTCAGGCTGTTGCATATAAACATCCTCCGAAAGGTTTCCGTTAAGGAAAGCGATTTTAACGTCCATCTGCCATATTTCATAATCGTAATATGCAGCTATTGCAAGCATTATCCGAATGGATTTAATCATGGCAACGGGTGAGAAGGTTTCGTCATAATCAACTCCAAGTCGTTGACGATATCCCTTCGCTACAAGCCTAGCTTTGTACGTTTGTACGTTGCCATCCATGTCAGTCTTCTTCTTGAAGACCCATTTGCATCCAATAGGCTTTACGCCTTCTGGTGCATCAACCAGTGTCCAAACTTGGTTGGTATACATGGAATCCATTTCGGCCTTCATGGCTTCTTGCCATAAAGCGGATTCGATACCTTGTATCGCTTCCTCATACGTAGCCGGTTCATTATCCTCAATAAGATTAATATCTACATGAGGTGAGATCAGGAATCCATACCTCTCAGGTATTACCCTGACTCTCTCCGACCTACGCGGTCCTTGTGTATTTGAAGATTGTGGTTCAGTCTCATCCCAGATGGACTGTTCATGTTCCGTTGATAATTCATTGCCAAGAACAGTATCACTACGACTTTCATCGAGTTCTACTTTCTTCCCACTAAACACTGCATTTAGGAATTCCTTCTCAAGGAAAACCGCATGTAGAGCAACAAATACTTTGTTCTCTTGTGGGTGATAGAAGTAATATCCTTTGGTTTCCCTAGGATATCCAACGAATAGGCATTTATCTGATTTGGGTTCAAGTTTGGTACCTTCCAAACGTTTAACGTATGCCCAGCAACCCCAAATCTTCAGGAATGAGAAACCCGGTTTCTTACCTGTCCATATCTCATATGGTGTCTGTTCAACAGACTTTGACGGGAACCTTATTCAAAATAAGAACTGCACTGTTTAATGCATATCCCCAGAAGGAAATTGGCAGCTCAGTGCGACTCATCATCGACCTTACCATGTCCAACAAGGTACGGTTTCTCCGTTCGGACACACCATTTAATTGTGGTGTTCCAGGAGGAGTCCACTGTGAAAGAATACCATATTCTTTCAGGTAATCTTGAAACTCATTACTTAAGTATTCGCCACCACGGTCCGACCGTAATGTCTTAATACTCTTGCCTGTTTGTTTTTCAACTTCGTGTCGAAACTCTTTGAATTTCTCAAAAGTTTCCGACTTGTGCGTCATTAGATACACATAACCGTAACGTGATGCATCATCGGTAAAGGTTACGAAGTATCGATATCCACCTCTAGCCTGGCTAGACATGGGCCCACAAACGTCACTATGAACGAGGGCTAACAGTTCAGTGGCACGTTCACCTTTACCGCTAAAAGGTGATTTAGGCATTTGCCTAATAAGCAAGATTCGCAGACGTCATATGAATTTGGATCAAATCCGTCCAAGTACCCACTCTTCGAAAGTGTGGATATGCGAGTCTTGTTAATGTGTCCCAGACGACAATGCCACATATAAGTTTCATCATTTGGATCACTCTTTTTAAGCCTTTTGTTTGTTAATTTATATGTAGGAGATTCATTTATATTCAAAATATAAAGACCATTATTTGCAACTGTAGTGCATATTTCTGTATCATTTTTATATAAATAACACCCAGTGTTTCTAAATACAAAAGTGTACCCATTTCGGGTTAACAAAGATACAGATATAATATTCCTAGTCAAACTAGGTACATAATAACAGTCGTTTAGTTTAAGTACATGCCCCGAGGGCAGTTCTAATAAAAAAGTGCCCACGGCCAAAACAGCAACAAGAGTTCCGTTTCCAACTCGTAGATCAATCTCCCCTGAAGCCAAAGTCCTGCTGTTCTGCAGATCCTGCACATCAGTACATATATGAGAACCACAACCAGAATCAAAAATCCAATTTTTAAAACTAGAAGTAGCCATGTTTATTTCAATAACAAACATACCAGAGGTCGGTGCCTTGCCCGCCTTGATCTCCCTTCTGATCGCCTTGTTCATGCGGCAGTCACGCTTCCAGTGACCTCTTTTGCCGCAGTTAAGGCATATGTCTTGTGACTTGTTCCTCGGCTTCCCAGAAGCCATCGGCATCTTGGCCTTGCCCTTGTTCTTACGCTTCTTCTTTTTCACCCCTCCAGTTGCCTTGGGCCCAGCCCTTGACGTCTGAGAGGTCGATGCAAAGTGCGCCTCGCGCTTGTTGCCTTTAAGAAGCTCTTTCTCTGACTCCTTAAGAATGGACAATAGCTCTCCAAGAGTATCGTCCGTATCCATCAACTTGTAGTTGATGATAATCTGCTTCCAAGTATCGGGAAGTGACTGTAAAAGTATGTCTACAGTCAGCTCAGCCTCCAAGACTATTCCCATCTTGGCCAGCTCATCAATGTCAGCTATCATTTGAGTCCCGTGGGCCTCAACTGAAGCGCCATCAGTATAGGGAGCGAAAGATTTTCTTCACCAACTCATACCTCTCCATCCGCTTATTAGTGCGGTGAAGATCCTTTAGTCTAGCCATCATATTATAAGGATCCAAGTCCCTATTCTGGCGACGAAAGTGTTGAGTCATGGAAGCAAGCATGATCGACTGAGTTGTATCACAATCATCGCTATGAGTTCTCCATAACTCCAGCTCAAGTGGCTCAGTGGGCCTCGGCCCGAGAGGTCTCTGTATGGTGTACAACAGCCTCTCTGCCCCAAGGACTATCCTCAGGTTCATTTCCCAGTCAGCAAAGTTCGTGCCCTTAAATACATTATCACCCATGATTATGTCTCGGACATTTCCTTTGTTTGCCATCTTAACTACGATAGTCCAACTATCTAGTTAACGATATATGGGTACAGTCAAACTGTTACAAGAAAAATAACATTTTATTAGTCCAACTAATGTTAAAATATTGACGAAATAAATTTTGTAAGCGCGTAAAGCTAAGTATCTGAATGAAATTGCAAATTCAATACTAGCCTCCCACTATTTTCTACAAGTCTCTAACCCTCTGTCGAGTACTCGGGAAATCCAATTTCCTAGTGGGCTAGGATCCCGTTAAATAACACACAACCTTGACTTTGGCCAACAAGTTGTATGATATTTAACTAGGTAGATCTCGAAGATCAATTGGATCCCATCCAATTCTATCCTAGATCGGTAGGTGGACATCCAAGTCCGAAACATATATATCTAATACATATGTCAATGTATCCAATACATTTTCCTAACCATTTCTCTGAATCAACTAAGTCTTGGCTTTGGCACAACAAACTTAATGATTCCAGTTAAGCGGGACCCATTGACATGGAAAGTTTCGTAATCAATGTCGATGGACAAGAAGTGATCTTGACTTTGGCCAACAAATCACAACTTGGACAAGACACCGATATGGAACAAAACTCTCATGATTCAAACACATCCTCAATTGACAAAGGTCTTGACTTTGGCCAACAAACCAATGCCAATTTCGGATCTTGAGAAAGAATCACTCAACGGAAGGAAAATCGCTTAATATTGTTTGAGGGATTTTCGTGTAATTGGCAACCAATTAATTTATCTTGTTAGGTCTCATCATCATACACCCTTAAGCATGCTTCTAAAACATGATAAAGCGCGTAAAGTAAAGTAATAGCGATATACGGATGGATATGAAACAACTTGTTCCTAGAAAAAATCACTCCTTTCCTCTCCCCGCTAGAACTATTCTACTCTTACCCAATTACATAATACAATAAGAGAAACCTCATTACATTGAGGGGAATTAGGTGAGAAGAGAATACAAAGAGACAATAAGAGAAAGGCTGGACACGCAGGTCCAATTTATAAATTCTAAATTTACAATAATTTCTAAAATTACCCTTCCCTTATAATATCCATCCGATATACACTATTCATACATTACATCCACATTCATTCATTCAAGGCATGTTATACAACCAATCAAATCCAATTAATTAGTCTTTAATTAGGTGACAATACAATGTTCAAACAATTGTTTGCATTTGCGCGAGTCCAACTCAATTTGAGAATAAATACTTATAGTATGAATTCACGAATTATATCGAACTACTCGTCAAATCCAATTTAAGTCGTATTCAATACTAATCCTTATATTTAATTCCAAATTAAATATTTACACTTTTATTGCGCTTTTATGACTTAGATTCCAAATCTAATTCTATCGGGTCTCAAAGCCCAATCAACATCCAATGTCCGTTTAATTAAAGTCCGATGGGCTTTCAATTGATTTCATTAGGCTTGGGCCTTGGTCAATGTGGGTCAAACCCAATTTCCAAGCCCAATAAGGAATCACCCTTATTTGCCATAAAAATCAATATCAAGCCCATAAGGCCCAATTAAACATAAAAGCCCATTTATTACATTTGGACTTAATGGAGTGATTTAGGCCCATTTTTGGATCCAATCCAATTTGCCCAAACCTACTTGGTCCAACCAAGCCCATTATGTCCAAATATAATAGTTTTAGGCCCAATTCAAAATTAAGCCCAATTAATCAAATTTTAAAATTCAAATTTTATAACTTAATTAATTAAAGTGTAATGTCATGATTAATCCTTTAAATCAATATTTCCAAAATATCAAATTAATCCATTAATCATATTTTTATCTTAAATACATGTCCAACATTATTTAATCAAAAAATCAAGTCCCTAATCTTCTTCCATGCATTCGGCCAAGGTGATGAAAAATTACCGATTTCTTTTTCAATCCAATCGAATCACAAATCGTCATTTTATGTTCGTTTAAAGTCATCCAATGATCTTATAAACAACAAATCATCATCTCCATGGTCTAGGTAGTATTCGGCCAAGCCTCTCCAAGAGGGGAAAAATTAATCCAATTTATTTTTCATGAAATTGATAATGTATAACATAATGTAACATACATTTAAGCATACTTAATCAATCAAAATCATCAAATCATGCTTCAATCAATTTTGCCCAAATATTACCCTAATATATTTTCATGCTCTTTAAGCTCAATGATACCATTGTTGGAAATTCTAATCCATGTCCCAAGATCAAAAGAGCAAACAAAACATATAAATGAATGAACAATATTGAAGTATGGCGGAATCATACTCACAAAGATCGGAATGCGGATGCGTTGATGAAACAAAAATTTTCTCCTTTGTGCAGTGAGGGTTTCGGCCAAACAGAAAAGAGAAGCTCCAAGCAATTTTTGATCCTTCCAAGCTCTAAGATTAGTTTCCCATAACACCTTTGTATGATCCCTTGAAGGTGCTAGCCTTATATGTGTATTAAAGTTCTAAACTTATACACTTTCTTCACAAAGTTCTTAAGAAAATGGAAGAAAAATGGAGAGCCAAAACTGCAGTGAAGTTTCGGTCATGAGAGGGAGAGAGGAGTGTTATGATTTTTGTTACAAAAATCAATTTATATTTATGCCATAATATTTATTAAATAATAAAACTTAGACACAAATCATGCAATGGCTTAGAGTGTCAAACACTCAACTCCATGCAAAACCATTGAGTGTATTGTACACTATCACCATGCAATGTATTAACAATTATAATGCATAAAATGACATGTGTCATGTGGGCCCCACACAACCCAAATGAAAGTGGGCCCACGCGTACTCACGCGTTCGGGTTCGATATTTCCGAAATACCGAACTTTCGTCGCGACGTTAATTAAATCGAATTTAAATAAATAATTGCGCCTAGCGAAATTATTATTTACGTCGCTAACGAATCTAAATTAACTCGTTTGTCCGAATTAATCTAATTTTAATTTGTCGCGAATTTCGAATTATCGAATATATATACGATTAATTAAATTAATCGTCGTATCGTAATAATTTACAATTATTCAAAAAATATAATTTCTCATTATTATATATCTAATCGATAATTAATTAATTAATATCTCTATAACTTGTATACATACTCAAGATAAGTCTCTCCTTAATCTATAATCATATATATACGATCGAGTTTGAATCATAGAATCAGTTGGTGGTGCATCTTCGGAGCGACCCAAGAGATCCTGGATATGTTGGCAGTAAATACGGCGTCAGATTTTCCGAACACGACACGTACGTACCAAGTACTACGTTTTTACCGATTTACAAGACAAGGTTAGCCTCTAGCAAAACGCCATGCCTACCCAATTCTCCAGAAATATTCTTATTGGAATATAAGATCTATAACAGGCGTAGTATACCGTAGTATAGTGTATACTGATCCAGTATCGGATGATCACATGTAAGGGCTAGGGCTGGAGATGTGTCTGCCCCGTACGATACATATATCGGACATCAAGCAACTAGTCTCTTGAATCGGATAATCCTGACCTTGTCATATTATCCCGATGGTTGCAACCATTATAGAGTACTAGTTCTGTATCCTGCGCGATCATCATCTCCATATGTCTGAAGTGATACTTCCGTCTTGACATCACACCCATACACTACGATTCCCGATAAACCTAGAAGAGGTGTATGTCACAGAAACTGTTAAAGCCCTGGACGACCAAAACTAAAGTCTACCGATTGTCGTAAGTACTAGCGATGCAAGTCTCAGGTTAAGACCATATGCACCTACCCTGAAGCGGACTCCCATAGACACGCAGAATACTACCAATGGGATTCCGCGGGGTCTATCCAGAGCGAAGCTGTTTTCCGTACCATCGGTAAAAACAACAACCTCCTACCGCACTTGCATAAGTATCCAATACTCAAATATATGAGAACTATGCTGTTGTGCCCTCACAACACGCACAAGTGTGCAGTACTAGTCTATTCCGCATTATCGATGTCCAATCTCGATAATACTACGACTAGGGATATTTAATGATTAAACCTTTATGGATTGATACTGTCTCATATCATCTCAATCCGGAATTAATCATTGGACTTTTACCATTTATATATCAAAGTAAATAAATTACAAAACGGTAAAAGGCAATTTCATTACTACATAGTTAATTTTGTACAATAATACAATATCATTTACAAAATAGTGACGCTATGGTCATTACTGTCTAACAGGAAATGAGCATGATTAATTGTATAAATTGATGTTTTAGAAATGTTAATTTGGGTGATTAATCATGATATACACTTTAGGTTAATTTAAATGTGAAATTGGATTTTTTGTATTTAATTATTTTGCCTTAAATTGGATTTGGGCTTGTTGTGTTGTAATGGGCTAATTGGGCTTGGTTGTACCAAGTTGGGTTTAGGCTGAATTGGTTGGATCCAATTAGGCCCAAAACCGCTTCCAAAAGCCCAAATGTGACTTAATGGACCTTTAAAGTTTAATTGGACCTTAATTGATTTCTGGGCTTATGGGGTAATTCCCGGATTGGATATTGGTTATTCGGTTTTACCCGAGTTGACCAAAAGTCCACGCCTTAAGAAATTAATTAAAAGCCCATTGGACTTTAATTGAATTGACGTTGGACGTTAATCGGGCTTTGAGACCCATAGCGATTAAATTTGGAATTTAAGTCGTAATGGTTCGTTAAATAAAGTGTGATATTTAATTTGGAATTAAATAAGCGAATTAGTATTAAATGCATATTAAATTAGATTTAATGTTGTAGTTTAATTTAATTCGAGAATTCGTACTTTGAGTACTTATTCGCAAAATGAGTTTGACTCGAGCAAAATCAAATCGTTGTTTGAACATTGGATGATCACTAATTATCAGATTAATTAATTTGATTAGATTGATTGATAACATGCTTATATGAATACATGGTTGCGATGCATGAATAATGTATATCGGATGGATATTAGATGGGTGGGGCAATTTTAGAAATTGTAATAAATTTGATTTATTAATTGGACCTGCGTGTCCAGCCTTATTACATCCTTATTATTTGTATTCTCTTCCCACCTATTTCCCTCAATGTAAATGAGGTTTCTTTAGAAGTGTAGTGTAACGGGTAGAAGTAAATACATGTGCTAGCGGGAGAGAGAAAGTGAGAGATTTGATCTAGGATCACTGTGTAAAGTATCCATCCGCATATCATTATTATTTTACATACACGCTTTATTATGTGTTTAGAATGCATGTTTAAGGGTGTATGATGATGAGACCTTAACAAAGATAATAAATTGGTTGCCAATTTGCACTCGAAAAACCCTCGCAAAATATTAAGCGTCTTTCCTTCCATTGAGTGATTCTCACTCAAGATCTAAGACGGCATTGGTTTGTTGGCCAAAGTCAAGGCCTTTGTCTGTCGAGGATGTGTTTGAGTCACGAAGGCTTTGTTCCATATCAGTGTCTTGTCCAAGTTGTGGTTTGTTGGCCAAAGTCAAGACCATTTCTTTTCCATCAACATTGATTACGAAGCTTTCCATGGTCAATGGGTCGCGCTTAACTGGGATCACTAAGTTTGTTGTGCCAAAGCCAAGGCTTAGTTGATTCAGAGGAAAAAGGTTAGGTAATACATTGGATGTATTGGCATATATAAGATATATGTTTCGGACTTGGATGTCCCCCTACCGGATCTAGGAATTGGATTGGATCCAATCGATCTTAGAGATCTACATAGTTAATTATCATACAATTTGTTGGCGAAAGTCAAGATTGTGTGATATTTAACGGGATCCTAGCCGACTAGGAAACACGGTTTCCCGACTACTCGACAGAGGGTTAGAGGCTCGCCGAAAAATAGTGGGAATTGAATTTGTAATATTTGTTTAATTACTTGCCATACGCGCTCAAACAAATATCATTCGTCATATAAATTAAATGTTAGTTGGACTAATGTTTAAATGTTGTTTTTAATTAACAGTTGGATTGTATTCAAACGATTCATTTATAGTTGATTTTATAATTGGATTATAGTAATCAATATAATTGATTTTAATTTAATAAAAGTATAGTTGATTGTATAGTTGGACTATAGTAATCATTATATTAAATAGTACCTAAATCTTTGATTAAACAGTTGGACTATTAAAATCAAGATAAAATTGAAAGATTAACATTTAAAACATAATCCTAGGGAAAATGTATTTAAATGGTTTAATTTTCAAATTGGGAATTAGTTTCAGGATGGTCCTGGAAAATAATAAGTTACTTTATTTGATAAAATAACATATTATGCCTAAGCCCGGAGTTAAGCAAATAGTAGAGCAATCTTTGGAAGATTTATGTAATGATAACATTAGTGCTTAATCCATTAAGATTGTCGTAGTAGACTCCTTAATTTCTTTATCAGAACTAAGAGTTAGATCCTTAAAGTATGATAATGAAATTGAAGGATCTTCATAAATCTATACTTAGATTTTAGAAGTACTAAATTGCAATAAATAACTCTTGGAGAGTTAATGACTATTCTCAAGGAGATAAATTCAAAGTTTGCAATTAGGCAAGTAGCGCAAGGCGCACCTTACTTCGATATTCTAGAAGGCCAAGGCTTGGCCGAAGGCTTCTTGAGTGTTGAAACTGGCAAAGGCAAAATCATTTTAATCTTCTTGGAAGATAAATGACATATCCCAAAATGGCTTCCTAAATTGTGGCAAACGGGATCGCGGAAGCGTGACTGCCATTTGGACAAGGCAGACATGAAGGAATTGAAGACGAGCAAGGCTCTGACTTAAAAAATAATTGGCATAAATATATTCACTACTAGTATTAAAATTAGATTTTAGATACTTAGTGTGATATAAATATTTATTGATGTTCAGAATCTGTTATGAGCAGGATACTGACCTCAATTGAGATTTAATCTGCGGATTGGAAACGGGACGAAAGTCGCTGTTTTAACCGTAGATACCTAAGTTTAGGAACTACCTTCGGGTATGTACTTAAATTAGGAAACTGTTATAATGTAACTAGTTTGACTAGATACATTATCTCTATATCAGTGTTTAACCCGCTGCGGGTGAACCTTTATATTCTGGAACACTAAAGTTTTTTATTGTATAAAGATGATATTGAGATAAACACATTAGATGTGAATGACAGAATTTATATTTTGAATACAAATAATATCTCAAACATATAACATGACAAACAAATAGCTCAAACTGATTTGATCAGAAGAAACTAAATTATGGCACTGTTGTCGGGGCCACAATTAAACAAGACTCGTATATCCACACTTTTGAAGAGTGCATACTAGGACTGATTTGATTTCATTCAAATAAATTCAACGAATCTAGTTTATTGGGCAAAGTGCCTAAAATACTATTTACTTGGTAAAAGTGTAAATGCCACCAATCTGTTAGCCCTAGTTCATAGTGAAGCAAGTGGGCCCATGTCTAGCTAGGATGGAAGTGGATATGAATATTTCGTGACCTATACGGATGTGGCATCACGTTATGGTTATGTGTTTCTTTTGAAGAACACAAATCGGAAACTTTTAAGTTTCGACACGAAATAGACGAACAGACCGGCTAAAGTATTAAACCTTCACGGTAAGACCGTAATGGAAAATACTTAAGCAATAAGTTTCTAATATACTTGAAAGAGTATAGTATTCTTTCAATGAGGACTCCTTCCGGAACACGTCATCCTGACGGTGTGTCCGAACCGAGTAACTGAATTTTGTTGGACATGATAAGGTTAATAATGAGTCGCTCTGAGCTACCATTTCCTTCAACGGATAAGCTTTAAACAGTGCAGAACTTATTTAGAATAAGGTTCCATAATAATCTGTTTGACAGATTTCATATTAGATATGAACGAGAAAGAAATCGGGTTTCACATTCCTGTATATTTGGGTATGCTTGGCATATGTTTGGATGGTACGAAACTAAAACCCAAATTGGATAAGTGCCAATTGTAGGTTATCCTAGGGATACGTAAGTATAGTACTTATACAACTCACTTGAAAACAATGTAAATTGTTGCTCACCATGCGGTTTTCCTAAGAGGAATACCGATATGCAGTGGTAAGTGGGAGGATAGTAATACTCGATGAAAATCAGAGTAATACTATTCCAGGCACCGATTCCTTAATGGAACAAAATAGTTCATCAAGGATGAAACTATACCATTAATCTTCGAATACACAAGAACCGCGTGAGTCGGAGAGAGTCAGAAAACAACCTGGGGTATGGGTTTCTGATCTCACCTCATAAAAGTGTTGGTTTAAATCTAGGTCCCAAGATCATACAAGCTATGAAAACAATGCGTGAATACACCAACGGAGGTAGTGGAATACTCACATCGATCGGTTGAGTCGATTTGGAGACGATTGAAGGCCAAAAACGCACTGCCTTGGCGCATGAACTGCAGCAGTCCACTGTCTCCAAAAATAGAAATTTTAGATGCGAAACGGAGCTCCTAGCTTCGTCGGACGGATCCCGGCTCATGGTCGAACCTCCCTACCACCTTCGCAAGACTCGTAGTGTGCTAGCACTTGCGGTTATCACCATAAAAACGCAACTCTTGCTTCCCTAGTTCACGCCATTTATGGCTCCAAACCAGTGAGCTTCTAAGCTTTTTGGGCGTGAGAAGAAGAGAGCAAACAGCCCCTTTTGGGCGTGAATGTGAGAGAGTGTGGAGAGAAGAAGAAAATGTGATAGTTAGTTTTGAAAAGTGTAAATGTTTGGTTTATATATTTTCCAAAATATATTAATGATTTACCAATTAATTTTCAAAAGTCAAATGGTAAAATCATTTAATTGATTTCTAAAATCAATTCATTTACCAAACATTCCAGCCACTCCACTAACTCACATCTAGTCACATCTCTCATTCAATCAATCACATCAATCAATCACATCACTCAAAGTGACATTTGATTTGACGCTTGATGTGACGAATGATTTGACGCTTGATGCGACTTGCGACGCCGCACTCGAATTCGAAATACGAATGCGCTCGCAATCACACTCGGGCTCGGGTTCGCTAATTCTAAATTAACAAATTTTCCGTCGCGTCGTAATTAAATGATTACGCCTAGCGAATTCACTATTCACGTCGCTAACGAATTAATTCTAAATTAATTCGTTCGCCCGAATTAAAATCTAATTTTAATTCCGCGTCGAAATCTAATTTCGTTAATATATCGAATATATTAATTTACCGATTAATTCCAAATTAATCGTTCTCTCTTTAGACGATATTTTATCCTAGATAAAATATCTCCGTAATTAATCCTAGATTAATTTTCTCTCTCTTCTATATAATCCCAGATTATTCAAGAGTGCGAGTTGTGCGTCATCGGTGGATATCGGGAAGCGACCCATGAGATCTCCGGATAAGTTGGCAGTAATACGGTCGTCGGAGTATCCGAATCACGTACGTACCAAGTACTACGTTCTACCGATTTACGAGACAAGGTCGACTCCTAGCAAAGCACCAAGTCTACCCAATTCTCCGGACATATCCATCTAAGAATATTAAGATCTGTATCAAGCATAGTATACGATTGTATTGTGTACATCGGCCCAGTATCGGATAGTCACGTGCTAGGCCTGGGGCTGGATAAGTGTCTGCCCCGTACGAAGCACATGTCGGATGTTTGGTAACTAGTCTCTATAATCGGATATACATGACCTTGTCATAATATCCCGATGGCCGCGCAGCACTTAAGAGCACTAATACCGTATCCTGCGTGACATCATCTCCACTATGACTGGAGTGATACTTCCGTCTTGACATCACATCCAATACACTACGATTCTCAATATACCCGGCATTGGCGTACACAGAACCGGTTAGAGTCCTAGACGACCTCAACTAAAGTATATCGATTGTCGTAAGCATTAGCGATGTAAGTCTCAAGTTAAGACTATACACACCTACCTTGATTTCGGCCTCCCATAGACACATATTCATAATACCAATGGGATTCCGATGGGTCTATCCAGAGCGAAGCTGTTTCCCGTACCATCGGTGAAACACGACCTCCTATCGCACTTGCATAAGTATCCAATACTTATATATATGAGAACTATGCCGTTGTGCCCTCACAACGCACACAATTGCAATACTAGCCTATTCCGCATTATCGATGTCCAGTCTCGATAATACTCCGGCTAGGGATATTTAATGATTAATCCTTCGGGGACTGATACTGTCTCATATCATTCTCTGTCCAGGAACTAATCATAGGGACCTCTCTTCATTTATATATCTAAGGTGATCTAATCACAAATGATGAGAGTGCAATTTCCTTGTCACATAGTTAATTTGCTACAACAACACAATGATCTGTGCAAATAGTGACGCTATGGGTCATTTGTCCAACAATCTCCCACTTGGCACATAGCCAGTCACTCGAGTGTCTAACACCCGAACTATGTACGGTTCGCTCAAATTGCTGAGGAAAGGTTTTCGTCAGCGGATTTGTATGATTATCGTCTGACGCGATTTACACGATCATCACATCCCCACGATGTATGATCCGAACGAATCAGATGATATAGAAGTATATATCTGGATCGTCGATGAGACCTTTAATTCCTTAGCCTGTGCTGACGCCTAGCTCAGCTGCTAATAGAACTATATCTAATCTAATTAGATTTATGTTCGATCCAAATGGCTTCTTTTGCTACCTCAGCTGCAGCAATAATCCGCATTTGTTGTTTATTCGGCAACAGTTATCTTGCTCGGAAGATTTCCAGCTCACTGTCCCGTTATTCAAACTTTATAGTACCGCAGTATTTAACTGTTTGGAAACTTGCAGCAGTGATCCCAGTCACTTCAAGTTCTCCTTCTCCATAGTTTTAGACAGCATCTTTAGTTCTCTAAGATACTAACAGATGTTCTTTAACTTCAATCCAGTGACCATCACTTGGATTGACCTGATTGTGACTCCATATGCTCGAAGGTATATGAGACACCCTATCAAGTACATTTTAAATGTACACTTTCCCAGAGAGTGTTAACAACTCCAAATCTATCCCAGTAGATCTTTATTCCTTGAATAAAGGTGTTACTCCCCAAAATTCTACGGAGAATTTCTATTGAAAGAATATCTATGAAAGCCAAGCTTTCACCAATTGTTTTATGGGAATTTCACTGTCAGTGCGCTCTCCCACTAACCTCCTTATATACACAAGAATTATTTCGTTTTGAGTCAAATCATAAATCATTATGATTATTTCAAAACGACAGTTCCAAGAACCTTATGCTTGAATTAATCCAAACATGGATTGAATAACCCGCAAACCTCGTTTGTTGGTTATACAAAATCGTCAGGATGTTGTAAACATCCTCCAAAAGGTTTCCTTTTCAGGAAAGCGATTTTGATCTGCATCTGACACATTTCATAAATGAAATATGCAGTATTAACAAGCATCATCAAAATGGATTTACTATGGCAACAGATAAAAGGTTGAACCGTTATTAACACAATGTTGATAACGATACCTTTCCGTCAAAAGCCCAGCTTTGAACGTTGGTATGTTGCCTTCCATGTATGTCTTCCTTGAAGACGTTTAATGTAACAATAGGCACAATGCCTTGTGGAACAACTATTTTGGACTAGTATCCAAAATAGTTGTTATGCATGGAATCCATTTCGGACTCATGGCACTTTGCCATAATAGGAAGTCGATACCTCGTATCACTTCCTCAAAACGTAGTCGGTGGATATACCTTCATAAGATTTACATCTTTATGAGGTTAGATCAGAAACCCATACCCTAGGTTGTTTTCTGACTCTATCCGATCTACTCAGTTCTTGTGTATTCGAAGATTAATGGTACAGATTCATTATTGATGAACTGTTCGTGTTCCATTAAGGACTTCGTGCCTTGAACAGTATTACTCCGATTTTCATCGAGTATTACTATCCTCCCACTTACCACTGCATATCGGTATTCCTCTCAGGAAAACCGCATGGTGAGCAACAATCACATTGTTCTCATGTGAGATTTATAAGTACTATACTTAAGGTTTTCCTTAGGATAACCTATATTGGCACTTATCCAATTTGGGTTCTTAGTTTGGTATCATCCAAACGTTATGCCTGGCATACCCAAATTATTAGGAGTGAGAAACCCTGTTTCTTTCCTGTTCATATCCTATATGATATCTGTCAAACATATTTATATGGAACCTTATTCTAAATAAGTTTTGCACTGTTAATATCCTTTAGAAGGAAACGGTAGCTCAGAGCGACTCGTGATCAACCTTATCATGTCCAACAAAATTCGGTTTTTTAGTTTGGACACACCGTCAAACTGACGTGTCTCGGGAGGAGTCCTCATCTGAAAGAATACTATATTCTTTCATGTATGTTTGAAACTTACTGCTTAAGTATTTTCCATTACGGTCTTACCGTGACGGCATAATACTACAGTCGATCTGTTAATCTACTTCGTGTCGAAACCCTAATAGTTTCCGATCTGTGTTCTTCAAAAGAAACACATAACCATAACGTGATGTTACATCCGTTAAGGTCACGAAATATTCATGTTCACATCTAGCCTAGCTAGATATGGGCCCACTAACTTCACCATGAATAGGGCTAACAGATTGGTGGCCCTTATACTATTACCAAGTATATAGTATTTTAGGTACTTTACCTAATAAACTAGATTCGCAGACTTTATTTGAATAGTCAAATCAGTCCTAATACCCACTCTTCAAAAGTGTGGATATACGAGTCTCGTTAAATTGTGTCCTAGACAAAAATGCCACAAATAAGTCTCTATTGATCAAATCAATTTGAGCTATTTATTTGTCATTTTATATGTTTGAGATTTTATTTATATTCAAAATATAAATTCTGTTATTCACATCTAATGTATTTATCTCAGTGTCATTTTTATATAATGAAACACTTAGTGTTCAAGAATATAAAGGTTTATCCGCAACAGATTAAACACTGATATAGAGATAAGGTCTCTAGTCAAACTAGTTACATTATAACAGTTCCTAATTTAAGTACATACCCGAAGGGTAGTTCCTAAACTTAGGTATCTACGGTCGAAACAACAACTTTCATCCCGTTTCCGATTCGCAGAGTAATCTCAGCTTGAAGTCAGTATCATGCTCAAAGCAGATTCTGAACATCAATACATATATTTTATGTACCACACTAAGTATTTAAAATCTAATTTCAATACTAGTAGTGAACATAACTTTGACAAATATTTTAAAGTTAGAGCCTCACCCTTTCTTTAATTCCTTGGTGTCTGCCATATCCAAATGGTAGTTACTTTGGGATATGTCAATTATCTTTTCAATATTTCACAAACCTTTGGCCAAGCCTTGGGTTTCGGAATATTGAAACGATGTGCACCTTGTGCAACACGCCCAATTGCAAACTTTTGACTTTCACCCCTAGAATAGTCAAATCAATTCTCTAAGAATTATTAATTGCAATTTAATACTTTTAAATCTAAAGATAGATTTATTGTCAAGTATATTAAATCAAGCACTAAAGTCATCATCATATAAATCTTCCAAAGATTTTATGCTCTACGTATTTGCTTAATTATGGCCTAGTCATAATAAGTTATTTTATCAAATAAATGAACCTATTATTTATTCCCAATATGAAAATTAAATCATTTAAAACATTTAATCCAAGGATTATATATTTTAAATATTCAACTTTTCAATTCTTTCTTGATTTCAATAGTCCAACTATTTAATCAATTTATAAGGTACTATTTATTATAATGATTACAATAATCCAATTATTTAATCAACTATAATTTTAATATTGATTACTATAATCCAATTATAAAATCAACTATCATTTAATTCAATTATATTGATTACTATAATCCAATTATAAAATCAACTATATATTGAATGAGTTTGTATATAGTCCAACTATATATATTTTTAAAACAACATAAAATATTAGTCCAACTAATACTTTTGATTAATATGACGAATAAAATAGATGAGCATGTTTAGCGAGTATTCGAACGAATGTTGCAAATTCAATACTTGCCTCCCACTATTTTTCGTCGAGCCTCTAACCCTCTGTCGAGTACTCGGGAAACCGTGTTTCCTAGTGGGCTAGGATCCCGTTAAATATCACACAATCTTGACTTTGGCCAACAAATTGTATGATAATTAACTAGGTAGATCTCGAAGATCAATTGGATCTCATCCAACTCCTAGATCCAGTAGGTGGACATCCAAGTCCTAAACATATATCTTATATATGCCTATATATCCAATATATACCCTAACCTTTTTCCTCTGAATCAACTAGGCCTTGGCTTTGGCACAACAAACCTAATGATCCCAGTCAAGCGCGGACCCATTGACCATGGAAGCTTCGTAATCAATGTCGTTGGACAAGAAGTGGTCTTGACTTTGGCCAACAAACCACAACTTGGACAAGACACCAATATGGAACAAAGCTTCGTGATTCAAACACATCTTCGATGGACAAGGGCTTGACTTTGGCCAACAACCCATGCCAATCTAGGATCTTGAGTAAGAATCACTCAATGGAAGGAAAAGACGCATGATATTTGATGAGGGCTTTTCGCGTGCAAATTGGCTACCAATTTAATTATCTTTGTTAAGGTCTCATCATCATACACCCTTAAACATGCATTCTAAACACATAATAAAGTGCATATGAAAATAAATAATAATGATATGCGGATGGATACTTAACACATTGATCCTAGATCATATCTCTCCCTTTCTCACTCAAGCTAGCACTTGTATTACTTCTACCCCTTACACTACACTTCTAAAGAAACCTCATTTACATTGAGGGGAATAGGTGAGAAGAGAATACAAAGAGAATAGAGGTGATAAGGCTGGACACGCAGGTCCAATTTAATAAATCGAATTTATTACAACAATTTCTAAAATTGCCCCACCCGACTAATATCCATCCGATATACATTATTCATTCAACACAACCACGTATTCACACACATAAGCATGCTATCAATCAATCTAATCAAATTAATTAATCTGATAATTAAGTGATCATCCAATGTTCAAACAACGATTTGATTTTGTTCGAGTCAAACTCGTTTTTGCGAATAAGTACTCAAAGTACGAATTCATGAATTAAATTAAACTACATCATTAAATCAAATTTAACATTTATTTAATACTAATTCACTATTCAATTCCAAATTAAATATTACACTTTTATTTAATAAACCTTTTACGATTTAAATTCCAAATTTAATCGTAACGCGTCTCAAAGACCGATTAACGTCCAACGTCAATTCAATTAAAGTCCAATGGGCTTTTAATTGATTTCTTAAGGCGTGGACTTTTGGTCAACTCGGGTCAAACCGATAACCAAAGTCCAATCCGGGATTTACCCCATAAGCCCATAAATCAATCTTGGCCCATTAGGCCCAATTGAACTTTAAAGGTTCATTAAGTCGCATTTGGGCTTCATGGTTAAGGTTTTGGGCCCAATTGGATCCAATCCATTTGGCCTAAACCCAACTTGATAAATCAAGCCCAATAGGCCCAAATACAACATTAAAGTCCAATTTCCAAAATTAGGCCCAATTAATTAAATATACAAAATCCAATTTCATATTCAATTAACCTAAAGTGTATTACATGATTAATCAACTAAATCAATATTTCTAAAACACCATATTAGTCTAATTAATCATGCTCATTTTATTATTATATGTCCAACACACAAATTGAAAAATCAAACCCATTTACATGCTTCAAAGCTCTCGGCCAAGGAGGGATTTTGTGTCCGATTCGGTTTCGATCCAATCGAACCCACAATCGACATCAAATCACCATCCAATTTGATTTCATACACATCCAATGTCACAAAATCAAAATATACCAAGACATTAGGGCAATAACACATTCGGCCAACATATAGAATTTAGGGATTTTTGTCCAATTCAAAATCCAATCCAATTCGATTCAAATTAACATCATCCTACATGATTCTAACTTCATCCAATGAATCAAAATCCAAAATTCCAAGAATCCAAAATTCACCATACCATTCGGCCAACATGATACATTTGGGGAAAATTATTCCAAATCAATTTTCAACAAATTGGTCCAACCAAAATGCAATTATACATGTTATAAGCATACTCAAACAATCAATTTATTCAAATCATGCTCAACAAACATTTACCCAAATTTTAACCCTAAAAGTTTCATGCTTGAACCTAAGGCTCTTGATGCCATTGTTGGTTTAAATCTAGGTCCCAAGATCATACAAGCTATGAAAACAATGCGTGAATACACCAACGGAGGTAGCGGAATACTCACATCGATCGGTTGAGTCGATTTGGAGACGATTGAAGGCCAAAAACGCACTGCCTTGGCGCATGAACTGCAGCAGTCCACTGTCTCCAAAAACAGAAATTTTAGATGCGAAACGGAGCTCCTAGCTTCGTCGGATGGATCTCGGCTCATGGTCGAACCTCCCTACCACCTTCGCAAGACTCGTAGTGTGCTAGCACTTGCGGTTATCACCATAAAAACGCAACTCTTGCTTCCCTAGTTAACGCCATTTATGGCTCCAAACCAGTGAGCTTCTAAGCTTTTTGGGCGTGAGAAGAAGAGAGCAAACAGCCCCTTTTGGGCGTGAATGTGAGAGAGTGTGGAGAGAAGAAGAAAATGTGATAGTTAGTTTTGAAAAGTGTAAATGTTTGGTTTATATATTTTCCAAAATATATTAATGATTTACCAATTAATTTTCAAAAGTCAAATGGTAAAATCATTTAATTGATTTCTAAAATCAATTCATTTACCAAACATTCCAACCACTCCACTAACTCACATCTAGTCACATCTCTCATTCAATCAATCACATCAATCAATCACATCACTCAAAGTGACATTTGATTTGACGCTTGATGTGACGAATGATTTGACGCTTGATGCGACTTGCGACGCCGCACTCGAATTCGAAATACGAATGCGCTCGCAATCACACTCGGGCTCGGGTTCGCTAATTCTAAATTAACGAATTTTCCGTCGCGTCGTAATTAAATGATTACGCCTAGCGAATTCACTATTCACGTCGCTAACGAATTAATTCTAAATTAATTCGTTCGCCCGAATTAAAATTTAATTTTAATTCCGCATTGAAATCTAATTTCGTTTAATATATCGAATATATTAATTTACCGATTAATTCCAAATTAATCGTTCTCTCTCTTTAGACGATATTTTATCCTAGATAAAATATCTCCGTAATTAATCCTAGATTAATTTTCTCTCTCTTCTATATAATCCCAGATTATTCAAGAGTGCGAGTTGTGCGTCATCGGTGGATTATCGGGAAGCGACCCATGAGATCTCCGGATAAGTTGGCAGTAAATCCGGTCGTCGGAGTATCCGAATCACGTACGTACCAAGTACTACGTTCTACCGATTTACGAGACAAGGTCGACTCCTAGCAAAGCACCAAGTCTACCCAATTCTCCGGACATATCCATCTAAGAATATTAAGATCTGTATCAAGCGTAGTATACGATTGTATTGTGTATATCGGCCCAGTATCGGATAGTCACGTGCTAGGCCTGGGGCTGGATAAGTGTCTGCCCCGTACGAAGCACATGTCGGATGTTTGGTAACTAGTCTCTATAATCGGATATACATGACCTTGTCATAATATCCCGATGGCCGCGCAACACTTAAGAGCACTAATACCGTATCCTGCGTGACATCATCTCCACTATGACTGGAGTGATACTTCCGTCTTGACATCACATCCAATACACTACGATTCTCAATATACCCGGCATTGGCGTACACAGAACCGGTTAGAGTCCTAGACGACCTCAACTAAAGTATATCGATTGTCGTAAGCATTAGCGATGTAAGTCTCAGGTTAAGACTATACACACCTACCTTGATTTCGGCCTCCCATAGACACATATTCATAATACCAATGGGATTCCGAGGGGTCTATCCAGAGCGAAGCTGTTTCCCGTACCATCGGTTAAACACGACCTCCTATCGCACTTGCATAAGTATCCAATACTTATATATATGAGAACTATGTCGTTGTGCCCTCACAACGCACACAAGTGCAATACTAGCCTATTCCGCATTATCGATGTCCAGTCTCTATAATACTCCGGCTAGGGATATTTAATGATTAATCCTTCGGGGACTGATACTGTCTCATATCATTCTCTGTCCAGGAACTAATCATAGGGACCTCTCTTCATTTATATATCTAAGGTGATCTAATCACAAATGATGAGAGTGCAATTTCCTTGTCACATAGTTAATTTGCTACAACAACACAATGATCTGTGCAAATAGTGACGCTATGGGTCATTTTGTCCAACAAAAAGATGTCAATCTTTTGACGTATACCTACTGACTACGTATGAGGAAGTGATACAAGTAATAGACTCCCTATTATGACAAAGTGTCATGAGTCCGAAATGGATTCGATGTATATCAACCAAGTTTGGATACTAGTTGATGTACCGCAAGGCATTGTGCCTATTGGTACTGTATAAGTCTTCAAGGAAGACATACATGGAAGGCAACATACCAACGTACTAAGCTAGGCTTATAACGGAAAGGTATCGTTATCAACATTGTGTTGATTACGATTCAACCTTTTACCTGTTGCCACAGTAAATCCATTTGGATAATGCTTTGTAAAGCTGCATGTTTCATGTATGAAATATGACAGCTTAACGGGAAAATCGCTTTCCTGAAAAGGAGACCTTTTGGAGGATGTTTACAATATCCTGTCGGTTTTGTCGTACTAAAACTAGCAAACAAGGTTTGCAGGTTATACGATCCATGTTTGGATTAAAGCAAGCATAGGTTCTAGGAATTATCATTTTGATGTAATCATAATAGTTTATGATTTAATTCAAAACGAAATGATTCTTGTGTATATAAGAGGGTTAGTGGGCGCGCACTGACAGTGGCTGTCCTATAAAATAATGATAATATGTCATTTCTTGGAAATGATATTCCCATAATAATATCGGTGAAATCTTGGCTTTCATAAAACTCTCCGAGAACTCGTACATTGAAAAATGTACACGACCTGGTGTCTCATACGCTTTGAGCATATGGATTCACAAACAGACCAATCCAAGAGAACTAAGGATGCTGTCTTAATCTATGGAGAATGAGAACTTGAAGTGACTGGGATCACTACTGCAAGTTTCCTAAACCGATAAAATGACTACAAGTCGCAAACGGTACTACAAAGTTTGAATAATGGTACAGTGAGCTGGAAATCTTCCAAGCAAGATACTGTTACCGAATAAACAACAACTGTGGGTTATTGCTGTAGCTAAGGCGGAAATAAAAGCCTTCTGGGTCGATAATAAATCTAATTAGATTAGATATAATTCTGTTAGCAGCTGAGCTAGGCGTCAGCGCAGGCTAAAGAATTAATGGTCCCATCAATGATCCAGACACATACTTCGATATTCATCTGATTCGTTCGGATCATACATTGTGGCGATGTGATGATCGTATAAATCACATCAGACGATAATCATGTAAATCCGCTAAAGAAAGCATTTCTCAACAGTTTGAGCCAACCGTACATAGTTCGGGTGTAAGACACTCGAGTGACTGGCTATAGGCCAAGTGGGAGATTGTTGGACAATTATGACCCATAGCGTCACTATTTGTACAGATCATGGTGTTGTTGTACAAATTAAATATGTGACAAATGAGATTGCTCTCTTATCATTTGTGATAAGATCACCTAGATGTATAAATGATATGAGGTCCCTATGATTTGTTCCTGGACGGAGAATGATATGAGACAATATCAATCCATGAAGGATAAATCATTAAATATCCCTAGTCAGAGTATTATCGAGATTGGACGTCGATGAATATATAAAAGACTAGTATTACACTTGTGCGCGTTGTGAGGGCATAACGGCATAGTTCTGATATATTTGGGTATAGGATACTCATGCAAGTGTAATAGGAGGTTGTGTTTTACCGATGGTACGGGAAACAGCTTCGCTCTGGATAGACCCCCTCGGAATTCCATTGGTAGTATGACTATGTGTCTATGGAAGTCCGAAATCAGGGTAGGTGTATTTGGTCTTAACTTGAGACTTGCACCGCTAATACTTGCGACAATCAATATACTTTGGTTGCGGTCGTCCAGGACTTTAACAGGTTCTGTATACGCCAATGCTGGGTATATTGAGAATCGTTGTGTGTTGGGTGTGATGTCAAGACGGAAGTATCACTCCAGTCATAGTGGAGATGATGGTCACGTAGGATACGGGACTGGTTCTCTTAAATGCTGTAGCTATCGGGATAAAATGACAAGGTCATGTTTATCCGATTATAGAGACTAGTTACCAGACATCCGACATGTGCTTCATACGGGGCAGACACAATTCCAGCCCCGGGCCTAGCACATGATCATCCGATACTGGATCGACATACACAATACCACGTATACTACGCCTGATATAGATGCTTTATTCCTGTAACGATATTTCCGGAGAATTGGGTAGGCATGGCTCTTTACTAGAAGCCGACCTTGTCTTGTAAATCGATAAAATGTAGTACTTGGTACTTACGTGTCCAGATAGTCCGACGACCGAATTTACTGCCAATATATCCGGGGATCTCATGGGTCGCTTCCCAAAGATTCACCGACGACGTATGACTCGCACTCTAAATTAATATAGGATTAATTAGAAGAGAGAGAAAAATAATCTGGGATTAATTGCGGAGATATTTTATCTGGGATAAAATATCAATTAAAGAGAGATAACGATTAATTTGGAATGAATCGAAGAATTAATATATTCGATATATTAAACGAAATTAGATTTCAAAGCGGAATTAAAATTAGATTTTAATTCGGGCGAACAAGTTAATTTAGAATTAATTCGTTAGCGACGTGAATAGTAATTATAGGCATGATTATTTAATTAAATTAGATTTAATTACGTCGCAACGGAAAATTCGTTAATTTGACATTAGCGACCCGAGCCCGGGATTATTTGCGAGTGCATTCGAATTTCGAATTCGAGAGCGGCACGCAAATCAAATCAAGCGTCAAATCGCTAGTCGCTTCTAGCGTCACATCATTCCTCAATCAAGTGATGGATGTCTTTCACTTTGAGTGATTGACGCCAGTCACTATTCATGATTGATGTGAGTTGATGTTGGTGGTTGAAGCCATTAATGACTTGATTTTGAAAATCAAAAATTTGGTAAATCATTTATTTGTTTTTGGAAAATAAATAAAGTGTATTAGATACACTTTCCATCCATAAAACACATCTCTCTCTCACTCTTTCTTCTTCCTCTCCACACGCCCAAGGGGCTGCAAAAACCTTCACTGGTTTGGTTACTGCCGAGAGATAAAGGGAAGCCAAGAGTCGTGATTTTGTGGCAAAATCGAGAGTGCTAGCACGCTACGAAGTCATGCGAAGGTGATAGGGAAGTCCACCCATGAGCTGGGAATCGTTTGACGAAGCTTAGAGCTTGTTCGAGGAGCTCAAAAATAGAATATGGAGGAGCAGCTCACTGCCACTGCCGTGACAGTCCATGTAGGCAGAAAGTTCATTTTTGTTGCTTGCCGCATCGCTCAACCGCTCGATGTAAGTATTCCGCAACTTCGTCGTTGTTATTCGCACATGTATTATCGCTTTTAATTCGATCCTTGGGGCCTAGAAACTCAAAAAATGGTATCAGAGTGTTGTTAAAAGCATGAAACGAATTTAGGGCTTAAAATTTGGGTAAAATGTTTTTGAGCATGATTTGAATTAATTGGATGTTTGAGTATGCTTATAACATGTTTAATTGAAGTTTGATTTGATCAATTTCAAGAAAATGGTTTGGAACAATTTTCCCCCAAAATACTTAACTTGGCCGAAAGTATTGGAGCTCTAAATGTCTTGGTGATTTTGTTTTTTTGATTCATTGGATGAGTTGGAAATCATTTGGGGATATTGATTTAATGTTGAATTGAATTTAATTGGATTGAATTTGATTTGGACAAAATAATCCCCTTTGGCCGAGACTTTGAATAGCATGAAATGGGTTTGATTTTAATCAAAATGTGTTGGACATGTGATGATGGAAATGAGCATGATTAATTGTATAAATTGATGTTTTCGAAATGTTAATTTGGGTGATTAATCATGATATACACTTTAGGTTAATTAAATGTGAAATTGGATTTTTTGTATTTAATTATTTGGGCCTTAAATTGGATTTGGGCTTGTTGTGTTGTAATTGGGCTAATTGGGCTTGGTTGTACCAAGTTGGGTTTAGGCAAAATTGGTTGGATCCAATTGGGCCCAAAACCGCTTCCATAAAGCCCAAATGCGACTTAATGGACCTTTAAAGTTTAATTGGGCCTAAATTGATTTCTGGGCTTATGGGGTAATTCCCGAATTGGATTTTGGTTATTCGGTTTGACCCGAGTTGACCAAAAGTCCACGCCTTAAGAAATTAATTAAAAGCCCATTGGACTTTAATTGAATTGACGTTGGACGTGAATCGGGCTTTGAGACCCATAGCGATTAAATTTGGAATTTATGTCGTAATGGTTCGTTAAATAAAGTGTGATATTTAATTTGGAATTAAATAAGCGATTTAGTATTAAATGCATATTAAATTAGATTTAATGTTGTAGTTTAATTTAATTCGAGAATTCGTACTTTGAGTACTTATTCGCAAAACGAGTTTGACTCGAGCAAAATCAATCGTTGTTTGAACATTGGATGATCATTAATTATCAGATTAATTAATTTGATTAGATTGATTGATAACATGCTTGTGTGAATACATGGTTGCGATGCATGAATAATGTATATCGGATGGATATTAGATGGGTTGGGCAATTTTAGAAATTGTAATAAATTTTATTTATTAATTGGACCTGCGTGTCCAGGCTTATTACCTCCTTATTCTTTGTATTCTCTTCTCACCTATTCCCCTCAATGTAAATGAGGTTTCTTTAGAAGTGTAGTGTAACGGGTAGAAGTAAATACATGTGCTAGCGGGAGAGAAATGGAGAGATTTGATCTAGGATCAATGTGTAAAGTATCCATCCGCATATCATTATTATTTTACATACGCGCTTTATTATGTGTTTAGAATGCATGTTTAAGGCTGTATGATGATGAGACCTTAACAAAGATATTAAATTGGTTGCCAACTTACACTCGAAAAACTTTCACAAAATATTAAGTGTCTTTCCTTCCATTGAGTGATTCTCACTCAAGATCTAAGACGGCATTGGTTTATTGGCCAAAGTCAAGGCCTTTGTCTGTCGAGGATGTGTTTGAATCACTAAGGCTTTTTTCCATATCAGTGTCTTGTCCAAGTTGTGGTTTGTTGGCCAAAGTCAAGACCATTTCTTGTCCATCGACATTGATTACGAAGCTTTCCATGGTCAATGGGTCACGCTTAACTAGGATCACTAAGTTTGTTGTGCCAAAGCCAATGCTTAGTTGATTCAGAGGAAAAAGGTTAGGTAATACATTGGATGCATTGGAATATATAAGATATATGTTTCGGACTTGGATGTCCCCCTACCGGATCTAGGAATTGGATTGGATCCAATCGATCTTAGAGATCTACATAGTTAATTATCATACAATTTGTTGGCCAAAGTCAAGATTGTGTGATATTTAACGGGATCCTAGCCCACTAGGAAACACGGTTTCTCGAGTACTCGACAGAGGATTAGAGGCTCACCGAAAAATAGTGGGAATTGAATTTACAATATTCGTTTAATTACTTGCGATACGAGCTCAAACAAATATCATTCGTCAAATAAATTAAATGTTAGTTGGACTAATATTTAAATGTTGTTTTTAATTAACAGTTGGACTGTATTCAAACGATTCATTTATTGATGATTTTATAATTGGATTATAGTAATCAATATAATTGGTTTTAATTTAATAAAAGTATAGTTGATTGTATAGTTGGACTATAGTAATCATTATATTAAATAGTACCTAAATCTTTGATTAAATAGTTGGACTATTAAAATCAAGATAAAATTGAAAGATTGACATTTAAAACATAATCCTAGGGAAAATGTATTTAAATGGTTTAATTTTCAAATTGGGAATTAGTTTCAGGATGGTCTTGGAAAATAATAAGTTACTTTATTTGATAAAATAACATATTATGCCTAAGCCCGGAGTTAAGTAAATAGTAGAGCATAATCTTTGGAAGATTTATGTAATGATAACTTTAGTGCTTAATCCATTAAGCTTGTCGTAGTAGACTGCTTAATTTCTTTATCAGAACTAAGGGTTAGATCCTTAAAGTATGATAATGAAATTGAAGGATCTTCATAAATCTATACTTAGATTTTAGAAGTACTAAATTGCAATAAATAACTCTTGGAGAGTTAATGACTATTCTCAAGGAGATAAAGTCAAAGTTTGCAATTAGGCAAGTAGCGCAAGGCGCACCTTACTTCGATATTCTAGAAGGCCAAGGCTTGGCCGAAGGCTTCTGGAGTGTTGAAACTGGCAAAGGCAAAATCATTATAATCTTCTGGGAAGATAAATGACATATCCCAAAATGTCTGCCTAAATTGTGGCAAACGGGATCGCAGAAGCGAGACTGCCGTTTGGACAAGGCAGACTAACTTCAAAAATGATTGTCATAAATATATTCACTACTAGTATTAAAATTAGATTTTAGATACTTAGTGTGATATAAATAAATATTGATGTTCAGAATCTGATATGAGCAGGATACTGACCTCAATTGAGATTTAATATGCGGATTGGAAACGGGACGAAAGTCACTGTTTTAACCGTAGATACCTAAGTTTAGGAACTACCTTCAGGTATGTACTTAAATTAGGAAACTGTTATAATGTAACTAGTTTGACTAGATACATTATCTCTATATCAATGTTTAACCCGCTGCGGGTGAACCTTTATATTCTGGAACACTAAAGTCTTTTATTCTATAAAGATGATAATGAGATAAACACATTAGATGTGAACGACAGAATTTATATTTTGAATATAAATAATATCTCAAACATATAACATGACAAACAAATAGCTCAAACTGATTTGATCAGAAGAAACTGAATTGTGGCATTGTTGTCTGGGGCACAATTAAAAAAGACTCGTATATCCACACTTTTGAAGAGTGGATACTAGGACTGATTTGATTCCATTCAAATAATGTCAACGAATCTAGTTTATTGTGCAAAATGCCTAAAATACTATTTACTTGGTAAAAGTGTAAATGCCACCAATCTGTTAGCCCTAGTTCATAGTGAAGCAAGTGGGCCCATGTCTAGCTAGGCTGGAAGTGGATATGAATATTCCGTGACCTATACGGATGTGGCATCGCGTTATGGTTATGTGTTTCTTTTGAAGAACACAAATCGAAAACTTTTAAGTTTCGACACGAAATAGACGAACAGACCGGCTAAAGTATTAAACCGTCACGGTAAGACCGTAATGGAAAATACTTAAGCAATAAGTTTCTAATATACTTGAAAGAGTATAGTATTCTTTCAATGAGGACTCCTTCCGGAACACGTCATCCTGACAGTGTGTCCGAATATAGTAACCGAATTTTTTTGGACATGGTTAATCATGAGTCGCTCTGAGCTACCATTTCCTTCAACGGATAAGCTTTAAACAGTGCAAAACGTATTTAGAATAAGGTTCCATAATAATCTGTTTGACAGATTTCATATTAGATATGAACGGGAAAGAAACCGGATTTCACATTCCTGTATATTTGGGTATGCTTGGCATATGTTTGGATGGTACCAAACTAAAACCCAAATTGGATAAGTGCCAATTGTAGGTTATCCTAGGGATACCAAAGTATAGTACTTATACAACTCACTTGAGAACAATGTAAATTGTTGCTCACCATGCGGTTTTCCTAAGAGGAATACCGATATGCAGTGGTAAGTGGGAGGATAGTAATACTCGATGAAAATCAGAGTAATACTATTCCAGGCACCGATTCCTTAATGGAACAAAATAGTTCATCAATGATGAAACTATACCATTAATCTTCGAATACACAAGAACCGCGTGAGTCGGAGAGAGTCAGAAAACAACCTGGGGTATGGGTTTCTGATCTCACCTCATAAAAGATGTCAATCTTTTGACGTATACCTACTGACTACGTATGAGGAAGTGATACAAGTAATAGACTCCCTATTATGACAAAGTGTCATGAGTCCGAAATGGATTCGATGTATATCAACCAAGTTTGGATACTAGTTGATGTACCGCAAGGCATTGTGCCTATTGGTACTGTATAAGTTTTCAAGGAAGACATACATGGAAGGCAACATACCAACGTACTAAGCTAGGCTTATAACGGAAAGGTATCGTTATCAACATTGTGTTGATTACGATTCAACCTTTTACCTGTTGCCACAGTAAATCCATTTGGATAATGCTTTGTAAAGCTGCATGTTTCATGTATGAAATATGACAGCTTAACGGGAAAATCGCTTTCCTGAAAAGGAGACCTTTTGGAGGATGTTTACAATATCCTGTCGGTTTTGTCGTACTAAAACTAGCAAACAAGGTTTGCAGGTTATACGATCCATGTTTGGATTAAAGCAAACATAGGTTCTAGGAATTATCATTTTGATGTAATCATAATAGTTTATGATTTAATTCAAAACGAAATGATTCTTGTGTATATAAGAGGGTTAGTGGGAGCGCACTGACAGTGGTTGTCCTATAAAATAATGATAATATGTCATTTCTTGGAAATGATATTCCCATAATAATATCGGTGAAATCTTGGCTTTCATAAAACTCTCCGAGAACTCGTACATTGAAAAATGTACATGACCTGGTGTCTCATACGCTTTGAGCATATGGATTCACAAACAGACCAATCCAAGTGATAGTCACTGGATTGATGTTAAGAACATCCGTTAGTATCTTAGAGAACTAAGGATGCTGTCTTAATCTATGGAGAATGAGAACTTGAAGTGACTGGGATCACTACTGCAAGTTTCCTAAACCGATAAAATGACTACAAGTCGGAAACGGTACTACAAAGTTTGAATAATGGTACAGTGAGCTGGAAATCTTCCAAGTAAGATACTGTTACCGAATAAACAACAAATGTGGGTTGTTGTTGTAGCTAAGGCGGAAATAGAAGCCTTCTGGGTCGATAATAAATCTAATTAGATTAGATATAATTCTGTTAGCAGCTGAGCAAGGCGTCAGCGCAGGCTAAAGAATTAATGGTCCCATCAATGATCCAGACACATACTTCGATATTCATCTGATTCGTTCGGATCATACATCGTGGCGATGTGATGATCGTATAAATCACATCAGATGATAATCATGCAAATCCGTCGAAGAAAGCATTTCTCAGCAGTTTGAGCCAACCGTACATTGTTCGGGTGTAAGACACTCGAGTGACTGGCTATAGGCCAAGTGGGAGATTGTTGGACAATTATGACCCATAGCATCACTATTTGTATAGATTATGGTGTTGTTGTATAAATTATCTATGTGACAAAGGAGATTGCTCTCTTATCATTTGTGATAAGATCACCTCGATGTATAAATGATAGGAGGTCCCTATGATTTGTTCCTGGATGGAGAATGATATGAGACAGTATCAATCCACGAAAGATAAATCATTAAATATTCCTAGTCAGAGTATTATCGAGATTGGACATCGATGAATACGTAAAAGACTAGTATTACACTTGTGCGCGTTCTGAGGGCATAACGATATAGTTCTAATATATTTGGGTATAGGATACTCATGCAAGTGTAATAGGAGGTTGTGTTTTACCGATGGTACGGGAAACAGCTTCGCTATGGATAGACCCCCTCGGAATTCCATTGGTAGTATGACTATGTGTCTATGGAAGTCCGAAATCAGGGTAGGTGTATTTGGTTTTAACCTGAGACTTGCACCGCTAATACTTGCGACAATCAATATACTTTGGTTGCGGTCGTACAGGACTGTAACAGGTTCTGTGTACGCCAATGCTGGGTATATTGAGAATCGTAGTATGTGGGTGTGATGTCAAGACGGAAGTATCACTCTAGTCATAGTGGAGATGATGGTCACGTAGGATACGGAACTGGTTCTCTTAAATGCTGCAGCTATCGGGATAAAATGACAAGGTCATGTTTATCCGATTATAGAGACTAGTTACCAGACATCCGATATGTGCTTTGTATGGGGCAGACACAATTCCAGCCCCAGGCCTAGCACGTGATCATCCGATACTGGATCGACATACACAATACCACATATAATATGCCTGATATAGATCATTTATTCATGTAAGGATATTTCCGGAGAATTGGGTAGGCATGGCGCTTTGCTAGAAGCCAACCTTGTCTTGTAAATCGGTAAAACGTAGTACTTGGTACTTACGTGTTCGGATAGTCCGACGACCGAATTTACTGCTAACATATCCGGGGATCTCATGGGTCGCTTCCCAAAGATTCACCGATGACGTATGACTCGCACTCTAAATTTATCTAGGATTAATTAGAAGAGAGAGAAAATTAATATGAGATTAATTGCGGAGATATTTTATCTGGGATAAAATTTCAATTAAAGAGAGATAACGATTAATTTGGAATGAATCGAAGAATTAATATATTCGATATATTAAACGAAATTAGATTTCGACGCGGAATTAAAATTAGATTTTAATTCAGGCGAACGAGTTAATTTAGAATTAATTCATTAGCGACATGAATAGTAATTATGCTAGGCATGATTATTTAATTAAATTAGATTTAATTATGTCGCAATGGAAAATTCGTTAATTTGGAATTAGCGAACCCGAGCCCGGGATTATTTGTGAGCGCATTCGCATTTCGAATTTGAGTGCGGCACGTAAATCAAATCAAGCGTCAAATCGCTAGTCGCTTCTAGCGTCACATCATTCGTCAATCATGTGATGGATGTCTTTCACTTTGAGTGAGTGACGCCAGTCACTATTCATGATTGATATGAGTTGATGTTGGTGGTTGGAGCCATTAATGACTTGATTTTGAAAATAAAAAATTTGGTAAATCATTTATTTGTTTTTGGAAAATAAATAAAGTGTATTAGATACACTTTCCATCCATAAAACACATCTCTCTCTCACTCTTTCTTCTTCTTCTCCACACGCCCAAGGGGCTGCAAAAACCTTCACCGGTTTGGTTACTGCTGAGAGATAAAGGGAAGCCAAGAGTCGCGATTTTATGGAAAAATCGAGAGTGCTAGCACGCTACGAAGTCATGCGAAGGTGATAGGGAAGTCCACCCATGAGCCGGGAATCGTTTGACGAAGCTTGGAGCTTGCTCGAGGAGCTCAAAAAAAGAATATGGAGGAGCAGCTCACTGCCACTGCCGTGACAGTCCATGGAGGCAGAAAGTTCATTTTTGTTGCTTGCCGCGTCGCTCAACTGCTCGATGTAAGTATTCCGCAACTTCGTCGTTGTTATTCGCACATGTTTTATCGCTTTTAATTCGATCATTGGGGCCTAGAAATTCCAACAATGGGAAAATCCAGAGAAATTGGTAATGAGACCTCTAGTGTTGACAACAGCAAGCAGGCCAGTTTATGAGATATAAAGAATTTTGGAAGTAGAAGTCGACGATGGGGAACCATGGTACTATGATCTCCAGTGATACTCAGAACGCAGAGAACTTCTGAAAAAAGCAAGCAGAAATGACAGGATAGCCACTCAAAAGTTGGCTTCTCAATATGTGAGTTTGAAGGGAGAACTGTACAAGAGGCAAGCGAATGGAAATCGGTTGAAGTGCTTAAGAAAAGAAGAGGCTCAAAAGGCAATGGAAGAAGTACACGCCGGAGTATGTGGACCGCACATGAATGGATTGAACTTGTCCCGCAAGATAGTAAGACAAGGCGTTTACTGGTCGACCATAGAAGCTGACTGCGCGAAGCTGGTAAAGCATTGTCAAAATTGTCAAGCGCACGGTAACTTAAACCATTTGCCGCACACAGAGTTGCATGGGCTATCAGAGCCATGGCATTTCTCAGCATGGGGAATTGACATGATCGGGGAAATTCGACCACACGCATCGAACAGACATCGCTTCATAGTAGTGGCAGTAGACTACTACTCGAAATGGGTGGAAGCCGAATCATTTCGCAACGTTACAGAAAATTCGATGGCAAAGTTGATAGCCCGGAACCACATATGTCGATATGGAATGCCGCATTACGTAGTAACAGACAACAGAGTCCAGTTTCAAGGAGAAACGAAAGAAAAGCTACAGAGGTACGGGATAAGACATCATAATTTGTCACTGTACAGACCGCAGGAAAATAGGGCTGTCGAGGCAGCCAATAAGACAATAAAGAAGATGTTAGCCAAAGTGACAGAGAATTACAAAGATTAGGCCGATAAGCTACCGTACGCCCTGTGGGGATACAGAACTTCTGTGAGAACAGAAATGAGAGACACGCCTTACTCTTTGGTCTACGGAATGGAAGCAGTACTGCCAGTGGAAGTTTAGATACAGTCTATGTGGGTATTAGCAGAAACAGAGTTACCTGAACATGAATGGGCCTCGCATAGATTTGAACAGTTAGCACTGCTGGATGAGAAGAGAATGAAGTCCTTGCATCACATGCAGATATACCAGAAGAGGTTGGCTCGAGCGTTCAACAAGAAGGTGCGTCCTACCAAGATCCGAAATGGTGATCTGATGCTTAAGCAATCAAAGCCCTCGATAAGAGACCCGAGAGGAAAGTTCAGACCCAACTGGGAAGGACCCTACATAGTCCAGAATGTAAAGGGAAATGGGGCAGTAAGACTGTCAGATTAGAAGGGAATGAGTTCACCGAGCCGATCAACGTGGATAGATTGAAGCAATAGTTTTCCTGAGAAAGAGAAGACCAAGCGATATCCGGAAGTCCTGGCAGAAGACCTAACCCAACGGAATAGGAAATTCACCCATGCATGCATGCATACACGTAACGTACTTGCAATTTTTATGTTTGTTCTGTGTTTGCAGGTTTCAAACAAAATAGAACTGAACAATCACCAGAAAAGAAATGGCAGGAGGAAACTATAAGCAGACCTAGGGGGCGACCAGAGACATGCATAGGCACATGGCGCCAAGGAGCACAATAAGGGTCTAACCCATCCGGAACAGGGAGTACCCCCACACATACATACGTACACATCACATGCAAGCATTTTTTTTATTCTGTTGTTTTTGTGTTCGCAGGTCTCGAAGAAAAGAAAGAAAAACGGCAAAATACAAGCAAGCTGAGAGCAACAAAACAGTATCAACAGTTTTCAAGAATGGATCCCCAGGGTTGAGGCCCACACATGATCATTAGTTTCGAGGATGACTCCCAGGGTTGAGGCCCGCATCAGTATTAGTTTTGGGGATGAGTCCTAGGGTTGAGGCCCGCATCAGTATCAGTTTCGGGGACGAGTCCCAGGATCGAGGCCCACACCAGTATCAGTTTTAGGGAATGAATCCTAGGGGGCGAAGCCCGCAGTTGAAAGGAAGAATTCCAGTGGAGTGAGTAAAAAAAAACAGAGAGAAGTCCTTGATGGTTAGACATATGTCCGGTGATGACATTGTTTGTTGTAGGGTGAAACTTTAGAAACGATGAGTGTGAGATGTGCTCTCATCCGGTATTCTGAGTAGTTGATCTCGGCTAGACTCGCGAGCACTTGATTACATGATCTTAGTAGTAGAAGCCTGAGTAGTCGGCGAGATGACTAGTTGAAGAGATGGCAGATCAATGAATGACCGTTTGCCTAAATGTCCATCCTGGTTTACGTATGCTACGATATATGATATGGTTGGAAACAAAAAGAAGTCTCTGAAAAGAAAAGGAAAAAATAGACCACCTATAACCGATAAGCGTGAAGCTACCCATGGTCGAGTATTAGGACCACCATGAGGAGAAATGCTACCTTAAAGGGTAGGTGTGTCGAAAGAAAGAAAAGAGAAAGAAAGAAAAAGAAAAAGAAAAGTTCAAAATGAAAAGAAAGAAAAGAAAGAGACGAAAGAAAAGAAGAAGAAGACCATATCATGTTGAGTACGAGGAAGTAATCACAGAGTATGATCAAGACATCTCGGTTGGTTAGACCCACTGATCCAATTCTCCGAGACAAAATCATCGAGTTGGCTTACTTAGAGATTAAGCTGCGAAAGAACCTTGGCACACACACACTGGGAGTCTAGTTCAGATCACTCGCTCAGACGGTCGGATTTGAGTGTATCAAGTACTTTGAAGGTTCTTTGGTCTCGACACGAAGCATCATTTGAGGACGAAAATATGTTTAGCTATCAGGATTATATCGTGAGAAGTAGTATTTGTGAAAGCAGCAAAAGAACAAAAGATGGATCAAGTCTGGGGGCGAACAGCCCACCCTTTTCTCATACAGCGTAGTTCGGGGATGAACCACCATCAGTATCAGTTTTAGGGATGAGTCCCCGGGTTGAGGCCCACACATCAGTATCTATTTTGGGGATGAGTCCCAGGGTTGAGGTCCACACATCATCAGAATGCCGGGTATGGCACTCCGGGTATGGAGACACAACCGCGACACCTCGGGTATGAGGTTTAGCACGCCGGGTATGGCACTCCGGGTATGGAGAAACAACCGCGTTTCCTTGGGTATAGGGGTTTAGCATGCCGGGTATGGCACTCCGGGTATGTAGACACAACCGTGTTGCCTCAGGTATAAGGGTTTAGCACGCCGGGTATGGCACTCCGAGTATGGAGACACAATCGCGACACCTCGGGTATGGGGGTTTAGCACGCCGGGTATATCACTCCGGGTATGGAGACACAACCGCGACACCTCGGGTATAGAGTTTAGCACACCGGGTATGGCACTACGGGTATGGAGACACAACCGTGATACCTCGGGTACGAGGTTTACCAGGCCGGGTATAGCACTCCGGGTATAGAGACACAACCGCGACACCTCAGGTATGGGGTTGAGCACGCCGGGTATGGCACTCTGGGTATGGAGACACAACCGCGACACCTCGGGTATGGGGTTTAGCACGCCGGGTATGGCACTTCGGGTATGGAGACGCAACCGCGACACCCCGGGTCTGAGGTTTAACATGCCGAGTATGGCACAACAATATCAACTCAGTTTGAAGCAACAGGCAAGTCAAGTGGCAGCTGGCGACCCAGGTAAGTAAAAATACTTTGCATAACTTTGATAGGATTGTCATTGTCACACACTGCACAAGTCCCATCAAAGTGGGGGCGACTATAGGCACTGTATTTTTGCATATATGTCCCGATGATGAGTCTCACATGGAGACACTACCTCTTTAAGTTGTGGAGGTTGCAGGAAACGGACGTCGGAAGGGAAGAGTCGGAAATTGACACCTTGTTGGATTTAATTCGTTTGCTTAGCTTCAAGTTTGCTTGTTAGATCTCTGTTTTAAACTTATCCTTGGCCCAAACCCCCGCAAGTCACACACCAAGCCCACACATCACCAAGCTACACACCAAACCCATCAAAATGGACCAAACTCACGCCCAAGAAGACCTAAGCCACGCCCAAAGCATTCCAAAATAACATAATCACACATTAAAAACATGTTGAAATCTAAATAAATCACCATCCTAAATTAAAAGATTCAAATTAAATCTCATCAATCACCTTCCTAATTAAATTAAATCACATTCTTAAACTAAATAAAATCAAATTAAATTAAATCAAATTGCCTTCCTAAATTGAATAGATTTTTCCTTATAGCACACTAATTAAAATATCCCCCCATAATTACACAATATTCTTTCCCTATTCACATAAGGTAAACCCCAACCCTTACTTATAAAAAGAAGCCTAAAACAAACCTTAGAGGCCCTAGCTCATTCTCACGTCCACATAGCAAAACCTCACTTTCTCACCACCATCACGCACTAACGCCCCAAACAACACAGCTCATTCACGGCAATAAACCTGCAAACCAAAACCCTAGCTAGCGCACCACAGAAAACACCGCTGGCTCCCATCTTTCATCCTTGACGTAACACATAAACCCTCACAACCCCATTGGCTCTCACGGCTCCCTCTATCCTTTAACTCTCACCTCACTCTGACGCCTCTCACTCAAAGCTCTCGACCAAACCCTAAACAAAGACCATTAACGTCCCTCACCAAATAACGCAAAGAAGAAAAACCTCACTGACTCACACACTGCTTCACTGACCGACAAAACAAAGGCAGGTAACTGACTCAAATAAAGCAATAAAACTCAGCCCACGTGAACCACACTAAAGCCTTAAACGCCAATTCACAAAATAATAAACCCTCACTTCTCTCGGCAAAGCAGCCTTCACTCGGCAGCCTCTCACAAATATGCCTAACCGACACATGAAAATCAAAAAATACGTGAAGACCACAGCATCCTCATGCAGTCCCTTGAAACTACTGAAAATCAGTCCCTAAACTGCACTCCAAACCATCAAAAATCAGCCCAGAAACTGCCCAAATAACCGCACAAATAACAGCCCCAATACACCCCTATTACCGCAAAACAGTAAGCCAAAACAGTCCCCAATTACTGCAAAAATAGTGACACAAAAAACAGCAGTAAAACAAAGGAAACAACAGCCCCAAAACAGCGAGGCAACGAAGGAAAACAACGAACCAGTAAATCGAAAAAGTTACGGAGCATCAACCCTTCCGACAACCGTGTAACGCACTTCCAAGATACGACTTAAGAGGTTAGACCTGAGGGCACCTTTTTTATTTATTCTCGCACTTTCTTTCCGTTAGTTATTATTATTTCTTCGCATGCGTATTATAGTTTCATGTAAGTTGTGGCCATGGGATGAATGAAATATGTGTTATCTCTTGCGGTATATCGGATGAAAACCCAGACGTAAATTCCATAGCCGAATCCGAATGGACGGTAGTGTGGTCTACACTCGGGATACAATGCCACGTACCGCTTGAGAGACGCAGATATTTCATGTCATCCAATCTTATGTTTATTTGTTGTTTGTTAGAAATAGTATGTTACTTTTATGCATGATTAGGTTGTTTAGTATGTTATTTTTTATGCATGATTAGTTGATTATTTCCAAGCAAGATTTAGTTATTTCTTTTGCATTAGGAACTTGATTATGTCTTTTCTACGTTTATGTTTAGATTATTATTTATTTACATTACCATGCTTAGCGATTTAATGTATGCATGAGATTGTGTGCTTGCCGTCATTCCGACTTACTTTTATGCATGCAAAATTAGATATAGGTAGTATGTAAACTTAGATGTAGGATGTTGTTGCGTAGACTCGGTTATATTATTACATAAATCCATTCATTAAAAGTGGCATAAGTAAGGGACCATTCCGAACCCAACGGTTTGAGGTCTTCCCTTGCGAGGGGTGAGTGCGGCCTTAAATCATTTTCCCAGTTCACACTGGGTGGCGACTCCATGTTATTTCTCCGGTTTAATTCCCCCGTGGGCTACTCCATACTCCCGACTAGGCCGCGAGCCAGGAACAACGTCGCCGATTTCTGTGTCCTACAACTATTAAATTTATTTTATCGATTAATTCTAAATTAATCGTGTTCTCTCTTCTAAACGAAGTTAATCCCATATTAATTCTTACCGTAATTAATCCCAAATTAATTTTCTCTCTTATAATTAATCCCAGATTAATTCTATCTAAGTCAAATGTCATTGGTGAATCTTTGGGAAGCGACCCAAGAGATTCCTGGATATGTTGGCAGTAAATACGATTATCGGACTATCCGAACACGTGCGTACCCCGTACCATGTTCTCACCGATTTACAAGACATGGTTGGCTTTTAGCAAAGCACCATGCCTACCCAATTCTCCAGAAATATTCACCGAGGAATATCATATGTATCAGCCGTAGTAATAATAATATTATGTAATAAGTAATACGATCCAATATCGGATGTCACATGTTAGGCCTATGGCTGGCTCTGTGTCTGCCCTGTACGAAGCATATATCGGATCCCGAGTAACTAATCTCTATAATCGGATGTCACATGCTAGAACCTCTTATTACACTTGCATAAGTATCCAATACCTAAATATATGAGAACTATGCCGTTAAGCTTCCATAACGAGCACAAGTGTAATACTAGTATATTCCTCATTATTAATGTACAGTCTCGATAATACTTCAACTATGGATATTTAATGATTAAACCGTTCGTGGATTAATACTGTCTCATATCTTATTAATCCGATTTAACCATATGGACTTTTATCATTAATAAATATTCAAGTAATCTAATTACAATAATGATAAAATAGCAATTTCCTTTTGTCAAATAGATAATTTTACCAAAACACAATGGTCTTTACAAATAATGATGCCATGGGTCATAATTATCCAACAATCTCCCACTTGGCATATAGCCAATCACTCAAGTATCTAACACCTGAACTATATACATGTCGCTCAAACTTTTGCTGAGATATAGCATTCGTCAGCGGATCTGTAATGTTATCATATGATGCGATTTTTTCGATCTTCACATCGCCACGATGTATGATCTCACGAATCAGATGAAATCGTTGAAGTACATGCTTGGATCGTTTATGAGATCGTGGTTTCTTAGCCTGTGAGATAGGCCCATTATTGTCACAATACAAAGGTACGGGCTCAGCTGCTAACAAAACTACTCCTTATCCAATTAGGAATTTACAGATCCAAACTGCTTCTTTTGCTGCCTCAGCTGCAGTAATATATTCCGCTTCTATTGTTGAATCGACAACAGTCTCTTGCTTGGAAGTTTTCCAACTCACTGCTCCGTTGTTTAAATAAAATATGTACCCTGATTGTGACTTACAGTCGTCTTTGTCGGTTTGGAAACTTACATCGGCAAACCCAGTCACCTCAAGTTCTCCTTCCCCATTTACTAAGAAAGCATCTTTAGTTCATCTAAGATACTTAAGGATGTTCTTTACAGCAATCCAGTGACCATTATCTGGATCGGCCTGATAGCGACTATATATGCTCAAAGCATATGAGACATTAGGTCGTGTACATATCATGGCGTACATGATCGATCCGAATGCTGGAGCATACATGATCTGAATCATTGCATCTCTCTCATCTTGAGTTTTAGGATACATATCCTTCAATAGAGAGACGGCACGTGACACCGAAAGAAGCCCCCTCTTGGGCTGATCCATGTTGAATCTCTTCAACACTTTGTCAATGTACAAGCTATAGGAGAGTGCCAACAGCTTTCTAGATCTATTCCGGTATATCCTTATTCCTAGAATAAAGGCTGCCTCTCCCAAGTCTTTCATGGAGAATTTTAATGAATGCCAAGCTTTCACCGATTGTAGCATGAGAATGTCATTTCCAAGAAGCAATACATCATCAACGTATAGGACAATGAATGTCAGTGCGCTCCCACTAACCTTCTTATATACACAAGAATCATCTTCGTTTTGAATGAAACCATATTCATTTATGATCTCATCAAAATGATGGTTCCAAGAACGCGATGCTTGCTTTAATCCATAAATGGATCGGTTTAACTTGCAAAACTTGTTTGCATGTCTTGGTACGATAAAACCATCAGGTTGTTGCATATAAACATCCTCCAAAAGGTTTCCGTTAAGGGAAGCGATTTTGACATCCATCTACCATATTTCATAATCGAAATATGCAGCAATAGCAAGCATTATCCGAATGGATTTAATCATGGCAACGAGTGAAAAGGTTTCGTCATAATCGACACCAAGTCGTTGACGATAACCTTTAGCTACAAGCCTAGCTTTGTACGTTTGTATGTTGCCTACCATGTCTTTATTCTTTTTGAAGATCCATTTACTACCAATAGTCTTAATGCCTTCTGGTACATCAACCAGTGTCCAAACTTGGTTGGTATACAAGGAATCCATTTCGGACTTCATGGCTTCTTGTCATAAAGTGGAGTCGATGTTGAGTTTCAATCAAGTCCCAAGAATCATCAATCATGCATAAAAACGAGTTGAATACAACCAAGGAGTAAGGCGGAATACATACTCACATTGATGGTTTGATGCTAGGAAGAACAAGTTGCATTTCTGCCTGCCTCCAAGCTCGGCAGTGGCTTCCTCATGCAGTTGGACTGCTCGGTTTTGCTCCTCTTTGAACCTCAAAAAATTCGGCCATGGATGAACACCATTGAAGCTCCAAGCTTCAAGCTTTCCAAGCTCACAAATTCGTTTCCCTATCACCATATATAACCCATGTGTGTGCTAGCACTCATGTTTGCAACAAAACACTCTCACTTGCTCTTTTAATTCGGCAGTGACCAAATGGAAGAAGATGAAAATGGCTCTAAGCCGTGAATGAAGAGAGGGAGAAGAAAAGAGAGGGGAGAGGAAGAGATGCGTAAAAAGAGAGAGAGAAAAGTAAAAGTAAAATAAATGTAATAGGTTTTTTATAATTTCTAAAATTAATAAAACCATTTACCATTTCTTTTTACTTTTCCTTAAATGCTAAAATCAAAAACAAAAAGCAAAAGTTGCTTTTTCAACTTCTACATCAATCACTCAAATCAAGTGACAAACATGTCACATCACTCAAAGTGACATTTGATTTGACGATTGATGCGACTAGCGATATGACGCACGATTTGACTTGCGTGCCGCACTCGAATTCGAAATGCGAATGCGCTCGCAAATAATCCCGGGCTCGGGTTCGCTAATTCCAAATTAACGAATTTTCCGTCGCGTCGTAATTAAATGATTACGCCTAGCGAAATCACTATTTGTTGGACAAAATGACCCATAGCGTCACTATTTGCGCAGATCATTGTGTTGTTGTAGCAAATTAACTATGTGACAAGGAAATTGCACTCTCATCATTTGTGATTAGATCACCATAGATATATAAATGAAGAGAGGTCCCTATGATTAGTTCCTGGACTGAGAAATGATATGAGACAGTATCAGTCCCCGAAGGATTAATCATTAAAATCCCTAGCCGGAGTATTATCGAGACTGGACATCGATAATGCGGAATAGGCTAGTATTGCACTTGTGTGCGTTGTGAGGGCACAACGACATAGTTCTTATATATATAAGTATTGGATACTTATGCAAGTGCGATAGGAGGTCGTGTTTCACCGATGGTACATGAAAACAGCTTCGCTCTGGATAGACCCCTCGGAATCCCATTGGTATTATGACTATGTGTCTATGGGAGGCCGAAATCAAGGTAGGTGTGTATAGTCTTAACCTGAGACTTGCATCGCTAATGCTTACGACAATCAATATACTTTGGTTGAGGTCGTCTAGGACTCTAACGGTTCTGTGTACGCCAATGCTGGGTATATTGAGAATCGTAGTGTATTGGATGTGATGTCAAGACGGAAGTATCACTCCAGTCATAGTGGAGATGATGTCACGCAGGATACGGTATTAGTGCTCTTAAGTGCTGCGCGGCCATCGGGATATTATGACAAGGTCATGTATATCCGATTATAGAGACTAGTTACCAGACATCCGACATGTGCTTCGTACGGGGCAGACACTTATCCAGCCCCAGGCCTAGCACGTGACTATCCGATACTGGGCCGATATGCACAATACATTAGTATACTACGCTTGATGTAGATCTTAAATATTCTTAAAAGGATATGTCCGGAGAATTGGGATGACTTGGTGCTTTGCTAGGAGTTGACCTTGTCTCGTAAATCGGTAGAAACGTAGTACTTGGTATGTACGTACGTGATTCGGATACTCCGACGACCGTATTTACTACCAACTTATCCGGAGATCTCATGGGTCGCTTCCCGATAATCCACCGATGACGCCACAACTCGCCACTCTTGAATAATCTGGGATTATATAGAAGAGAGAAAATTAATCTAGGATTAATAACGGAGATATTTATCTAGGATAAAATATCGTCTAGAGAGAGATAACGATTAATTTGGAATTAATCGGTAAATTAATATATTTGATATATTAAACGAAATTAGATTTCGACGCGGAATTAAAATTAGATTTTAATTCGGGCAAACGAGTTAATTTAGAATTAATTCGTTAGCGACGTAAATAATAATTTCGCTAGGCGCAATTATTTATTTAATTCGATTTAATTAACGTCGCGACGTAAGTTCGGTATTTCGGAAATATCGAACCCGAATGCGTGAGTGCACGTGGGCCCACTTTCATTTGGAAACGTGTGGGGCCCACATGACACATGTCATATTATGCATTATTTAATTCTAATGCATTGCATGGAGATAGTGTACAATGCACTCAATGTTTTGCATGTAAATTGAGTGTTTGACACTCTAAGCCATTGCATGATTGATTTGTGTCATAAGTTTATTATTAATTTAATAAAATATTATGGCATAAATATAATTGATTTTTTGTAACAAAATTCAATTAACTCTCTCATCTCTCTCACGCCAAAACAGTGGCTGTTCTTCACACTGGTTTTGAACCAGTTTGGGCGTGAACAATAGGGAAGCAAGAGTGGATTTTCATGGTGTGAAAATTCAAGTGCTAGCACACTTAAGTCTTGCGAAGGTGGTAGGGAGGTTCGACCATGAGAGCCGGGATCCATCCTACGAAGCTAGGAGCTGCGTTTCTCATCTCAAAATTCTGTTTTTGGAGGCAGTGGACTGCATGCAGTAAGCTTACATGGCAGTGCGTTTTTGGGTTCATTTGTCTTCAAATCGACTCTACCAACCAATGTAAGTATTCCACTATCTTCGTTGGTGTATTCACGCATTATTTCATGTCTTGTTTGATCATGGGACCTTAGAAAAATTTAACAATGGCATCAAGAGCTAATGTTGCAAGCATGAAATTTTAGGGATTTAAAATTTGGGTAAATGTGATTTGAGCATGATTTGAATAAATTTTTTGTTTGAGTATGTTTATAACATGTTTAATTTCATTTTGGTTGGACTATTTGATGAAAATTGATTTGGAATAATTTCCCCAAATGAATCATGTTGGCCGATGTAATGTCATTTTGGATTTTTGGAATTTTTGATTTTTGATTCATTTGATGAAATGGAATCAATTAGTTGATGTTAATTTGAATCGAATTGGATTGGATTTCGAATTGGACAAAAACCCCAAAAATTATATGTTGGCCGAATGGTTTGATTGCCCTAATGTCTTGGTAATTTTGATTTTGATAATTGGATGTATTGGAAAATCATTCGGGATATGTATTTAATGTCGATTGCGGATTAATTGGATTGAAACCGAATTGGACATGAAATCACTCCCTTGGCCGAGACCTTTAAGCATGTAGATGGGTGTTTGATTTTTCAATTTGTGTGTTGGACATATGATAATGAATCAAGCATGATTAATTGGACTAATATGGTGTTTTAGAAAATGTTGATTTAGTTGATTGATCATGTAATACACTTTGGTAATTAAATTGGGAAAATTGGATTTTTTTGAATTTAATAATTTGGGCCTAATTTTGGAAATTGGATTTAAATGTTGTATTTGGGCCTATTGGGCTTGATTTATCAAGTTTGGTTTAGGCCAAATGGATTGGATCCAATTGGGCCCAAAACCTTAACCATAAAGCCCAAATGCAACTAATGAACCTTTAAAGTTTCAATTGGGCCTAATGGGCCAAGATTGATTTATGGGCTTATGGGGTAAATCCCGGATTGGACTTTGGTTATCGGTTTGATCCGAGTTGACAAAAAGTCCACGCCTTAAGAAATCAATTAAAAGCCCATTGGACTTTAATTGAATTGACGTTGGACGTTAATCGGTCTTTGAGACGCGTTACGATTAAATTTGGAATTTAAATCGTAAAAGGTTTATTAAAAAGTGTAATATTTAATTTGGAATTGAATATTGAATTAGTATTAAATACATGTTAAATTAGATTTATGATGTAGTTTAATTTAATTCATGAATTCGTACTTTGAGTACTTATTCGCAAAAACGAGTTTGACTCGAACAAAATCAAATCGTTGTTTGAACATTGGATGATCACTTAATTATCAGATTAATTAATTTGATTAGATTGATTGATAGCATGCTTATGTGTGTGAATACGTGTGGTTGTGTTGAATGAATAATGTATATCGGATGGATATTAGTCGGGTGGGGCAATTTTGGAAATTGTTGTAATAAATTCGATTTATTAAATTGGACCTGCGTGTCCAGCCTTATCACCTCTTTCTCTTTGTATTCTCTTCTCACCTATTCCCCTCAATGTAAATGAGGTTTCTTTAGAAGTGTAGTGTAACGGGTAGAAGTAATACAAGTGCTAGCTTGAGAGAGAAAGGGAGAGATTTGATCTAGGATCAATGTGTTAAGTATCCATCCGCATATCATTATTATTTATTTTCATACTCGCTTTATTATGTATTTAGAATGCATGTTTAAGGGTGTATGATGACGAGACCTTAACAAAGATAATTAAATTGGTAGCCAATTTGCACGCGAAAAACCCTCGTAAATATCAAGCGTTTATTTTCCTTCCATTGAGTGATTCTTACTCAAGATCCGAGATTGGCAGGGGTTGTTGGCCAAAGTCAAGCCCTTTTCCGTCGAAGATGTGTTTAATCACGAGGCTTTGTTCCATATCGGTGTCTTGTCCAAGTTGTGGTTTGTTGGCCAAAGTCAAGACCACTTCTTGTCCAACGACATTGATTACGAAGCTTCCATGGTCAATGGGTCCGCGCTTGACTGGGATCATCAGGTTTGTTGTGCCAAAGCCAAGGCCTAGTTGATTCAGAGAAAAAAGTTAGGGTATACATTCGATGTATAGGCATATATAAATATATGTTTGGGACTTGGATGTCCACCTACTGGATCTAGGAGTTGGATGAGATCCAATTGATCTTCGAGATCTACCTAGTTAATTATCATACAATTTGTTGGCCAAAGTCAGATTGTGTGATATTTAACGGGATCCTAGCCCACTAGGAAACACGGTTTCCGAGTACTCGACAGAGGGTTAGAGGCTCGACAAAAATAGTGGGAGGCAAGAATTGAATTGCAATATTCGTTCATTACTCGCCATACGCGCTCAAACAAATATCACTCGTCATATATTAAAAAGTATTAGTTGGACTAATATTTTATGTTGTTTTATATATATATATAGTTGGACTATATACAAACTCATTCAATATATAGTTGATTTTATATTGGATTATAGTAATCAATATAATTGAATTAAATGATAGTTGATTTTATAATTGGATTATAGTAATCAATATTAAAATTATAGTTGATTAAATAATTGGATTATTGTAATCATTATAATAAATAGTACCTTATTAAAATTGATTAAATAGTTGGACTATTGAAATCAAGGAAGAATTGAAAAAGTTGAATATTTAAAATATATAATCCTTGGATTAAATGTTTTAATGATTTAATTTTCATTGGGAATTAATAATAGGTTACTTTATTGGATAAAATAACTTGTTATATCTAGGCCCATAATTAAGCAAATAGCAAAGCATAAAATCTTTGGAAGATTTATGTGATGATGACTTTAGTGCTTAATTTAATATACTTGTCATAAATCTATCTTTAGATTTAAAAGTATTAAATTGCAATTAATAATTCTTAGAGAATTGATTTGACTATTCTAGAGGTGAAAAGTCAAAATTTGCAATTGGGCGTGTTGCACAAGGTGCACATCGTTTCGATATTCCGAAACCCAAGGCTTGGCCAAAAGTTTGTAAAAATTGAAAATGATAATTAACATATCCCAAAGTGACTACCATTGATATGGAAGACACGAAGGAATTAAAGAAAGGGCGAGGCTCTAACTTTAAAATATTTGTCAAAGTTATGTTCACTACTAGTATTGAAATTGGATTTTAAATACTTAGTGTGGTACATAAAATATATGTATTGATGTTCAGAATCTGCTTTGAGCAGGATACTGACTTCAGGCTGAGATTGTTCTGCGAATCGGAAACGGGACGAAAGTCGCTGTTTCGACCGTAGATACCTAAGTTTAGGAACTACCCTTCGGGTGTGTACTTAAATTAGGAACTGTTATAATGTAACTAGTTTGACTAGAGACATATCTTATATCAGTGTTTAATCCATTGTGGATAAACCTTTATATTCTAGAACACTAAGTGTTTTATTATATAAAGATGATACTGAGATAAAACATTAGATGTGAATAACAGAATTTATTTTGAATATAAATAAAATCTCAAACATATAAAATGACAAATAAATAGCTCAAATTGATTTGATCAATAGAGACTTATTTGTGGCATTGTTGTCTAGGACACAATTAAACGAGACTCGTATATCACACTTTTGAAGAGTGGGTACTAGGACTGATTTGACTATTCAAATAAGGTCTGCGAATCTAGTTTATTAGGTAAAGTACCTAAAATACTATTTACTTGGTAATAGTATAAGGGCCACCGATCTGTTAGCCCTATTCATGGTGAAGTTAGTGGGCCCATATCTAGCTAAGCTAGATGTGAACATGAATATTTCGTGACCTTAACGGATGTGGCATCACGTTATGGTTATGTGTTTCTTTTGAAGAACACAAATCGGAAACTTTAGAGTTTCGACACGAAATAGAAAAAACAGATCGGCTATAGTATTATTCCGCCACGGTAAGACCGTATTGAAAATACTTAAGCAGTAAGTTTCATATGCACATGATAGAGTACGGTATTCTTTCAAATGAGGACTCCTCCCGAGACACGTCAGTTAGACGGTGTGTCCGAACTAAAACCGAATTTTGTTGGACATGATAAGGTTTATCACGAGTCGCTCTGAGCTACTATTTCCTTCTAAAGGATATGTATTAACAGTGCAAAACTTATTTAGAATAAGGTTCCATATAAATCTGTTTGACAGATATCATATAGGATATGAACAGGAAAGAAACAGGGTTTCTCATTCCTAATAATTTGGGTATGCTAGGCATAACGTTTGGATGATACCAAACTAAAGACCCAAATTGGATAAGTGCCAATATAGGTTATCCTAAGGGAAACCATAAGTATAGTACTTATAAATCTCACATGAGAACAATATGATTGTTGCTCACCATGTAGTTTTTGAGAGGAATACTGATATGCAGTGGTCAGTGGGAGGATAGTGATACTCGATGAAAATCGGAGTAATACTGTTCTAGGCACGAAGTCCTTAATGGAACACAAATAGTTCATCTATGATGAATTCTATACCATTAATCTTCAAATACACAAGAACTTCGTATATCGGTAGAGTCAGAAAACAACCTGGGGTATGGGTTTCCGATCTAACCTCATAAAGATGTCAATCTTATGAATGTATATCCACCGACTACGTTTTGAGGAAGTGATACGAGGTATCGACTCCCTATATGGCAAAAGTGCCATGAATCCGAAATGGATTCCATGTATAACAACTATTTTGGATACTAGTTGTTGTAACCACAAGGCATTGTGCCTATTAGTATATAACGTCTTCAAGGAAGACATACATGGAAGGCAACATACCAACGTACTAAGCTGGGCTTTTGACGGAAAGGTATCGTTTTAACATTGTGTTAATAACGATTCAACTTTTACCTGTTGCCATAGTAAATCCATTTTGAAGATGCTTGTAGATAACTGTATATTTCATTTATGAAATGTGTCAGTTACAAATCAAATCGCTTTCCTGAAAAGGAAACCTTTTGGAGGATGTTACAACATCCTGACGATTTTGAATAACCGACAAACAAGGTTTGCGGATTATTCGATCCATGTTGGATTAATGCAAGCATAAGGTTCTTGGAACTGTCGTTTTGAAATAATCATAATGATTTATGATTTGACTCAAAACGAAATAATTCTTGTGTATATAAGGAGGTTAGTGGGAGAGCGCACTGACAGTTAAATTCCCATAAAGCAATTGGTGAAAGCTTGGCTTTCATAGATATTCTTTCAATAGAATTCTCCGTAGAATCTGGTGAGTAACAACCTTTATTCAAGGAATAAAGATCTACTGGGATAGATTTGGAGTTGTTAACACTCTCTGGGAAATTGTAATTTAAAATGTACTTGTATTGGTGTCATACGCTTGAGCATATGGAGTCACGATCGGTCAATCCAAGTGATAGTCACTGGATTGAAGTTAAGAACATCTGTTAGTATCTTAGAGAACTAAAGATGCTGTCTTAAACTATGGAGAAGGACAACTTGAAGTGACTGGGATCACTGCTGCAAGTTTCCAAACAGTTAAATACTACGGTACTATAAAGTTCGAATAACGGGACAGTGAGCTGGAAATATTCCGAGCAAGATACTGTTGCCGTATAAACAACAAATTCGGATTATTGCTGCAGCTGAGGCAGCAATAGAAGCCATTTGGATCGAAAATAAATCTAATTAGATTAGATATAGTTCTTTTAGCAGCTGAGCTAGGCGTCAGCACAGGCTAAGGAATTAAAGGTCTCATCGACGATCCAGATATATACTTCTATATTCATCTGATTCGTTCGGATCATACATCATGGTGATGTGATGATCGTGTAAAACGCGTCAGACGATAATCAAGCAAATCCGCTGACAAAAAACTTTCCTCAGCAATTTGAGCGAACTGTACATAGTTCGGGTGTGGGACACTTGAGTGACTGCTATGTGCCAAGTGGGAGATTGTTGGACAAAATGACCCATAGCGTCACTATTTGCGCAGATCATTGTGTTGTTGTAGCAAATTAACTATTGTGACAAGGAAATTGCACTCTCATCATTTGTGATTAGATCACCATAGATATATAATGAAGAGAGGTCCCTATGATTAGTTCCTGGACTGAGAATGATATGAGACAGTATCAGTCCCCGAAGGATTAATCATTAAATATCCCTAGCCGGAGTATTATCGAGACTGGACATCGATAATGCGGAATAGGCTAGTATTGCACTTGTGTGCGTTGTGAGGAGCGGCACAACGACATAGTTCTTATATATATAAGTATTGGATACTTATGCAAGTGCGATAGGAGGTCGTGTTTCACCGATGGTACGGGAAACAGCTTCGCTCTGGATAGACCCCTCGGAATCCCATTGGTATTATGACTATGTGTCTATGGGAGGCCGAAATCAAGGTAGGTGTGTATAGTCTTAACCTGAGACTTGCATCGCTAATGCTTACGACAATCAATATACTTTGGTTGAGGTCGTCTAGGACTCTAACCGGTTCTGTGTACGCCAATGCTGGTATATTGAGAATCGTAGTGTATTGGATGTGATGTCAAGACGGAAGTATCACTCCAGTCATAGTGGAGATGATGTCACGCAGGATACGGTATTAGTGCTCTTAAGTGCTGCGCGGCCACGGGATATTATGACAAGGTCATGTATATCCGATTATAGAGACTAGTTACCAGACATCCGACATGTGCTTCGTACGGGCAGGACACTTATCCAGCCCAGGCCTAGCACGTGACTATCCGATACTGGGCCGATATGCACAATACATTAGTTATACTACGCTTGATGTAGATCTTAAATATTCTTAAAAGGATATGTCCGGAGAATTGGGATGACTTGGTGCTTTGCTAGGAGTTGAACCTTGTCTCGTAAATCGGTAGAACGTAGTACTTGGTACGTACGTGATTCGGATACTCCGACGACCGTATTTACTGCCAACTTATCCGGAGATCTCATGGGTCGCTTCCCGATAATCCACCGATGACGCACAACTCGCACTCTTGAATAATCTGGGATTATATAGAAGAGAGAGAAAATTAATCTAGGATTAATAACGGAGATATTTTATCTAGGATAAAATATCGTCTAGAGAGAGATAACGATTAATTTGGAATTAATCGGTAAATTAATATATTTGATATATTAAACGAAATTAGATTTCGACGCGGAATTAAAATTAGATTTTAATTCGGGCAAACGAGTTAATTTAGAATTAATTCGTTAGCGACGTAAATAATAATTTCGCTAGGCGCAATTATTTATTTAAATTCGATTTAATTAACGTCGCGACGTAAGTTCGGTATTTCGGAAATATCGAACCCGAACGCGTGTGAGTGCACGTGGCCCACTTTCATTTGGAAACATGTGGGGCCCACATGACACATGTCATATTATGCATTATTTAATTCTAATGCATTGCATGGAGATAGTGTACAATGCACTCAATGGTTTTGCATGTAAATGAGTGTTTGACACTCTAAGCCATTGCATGATTGTGTCATAAGTTTATTATTAATTTAATAAATATTATGGCATAAATATAAATTGATTTTTTGTAACACAATTCAATTAACTCTCTCATCTCTCTCACGCCAAAACAGTGGTGTTCTTCACTGTTTTGAACCAGTTTGGGCGTGAACAATAGGGAAGCAAGAGTGGATTTTCATGGTGAAAATTCAAGTGCTAGCACACTTACAAGTCTTGCGAAGGTGGTAGGGAGGTTCGACCATGAGCCGGGATCCATCCAACGAAGCTAGGAGCTGCGTTTCTCATCTCAAAATTCTGTTTTTGGAGGCAGTGGACTGCATGCAGTAAGCTTACATGGCAGTGCGTTTTTGGGTTCATTTGTCTTCAAATCGACTCTACCAACCAATGTAAGTATTCCGCTATCTTCGTTGGTGTATTCACGCATTATTTCATGTCTTGTTTGATCATGGGACCTTAGAAAAATTCAACACTATTTACGTCGCTAACGAATTAATTCTTAATTAATTCGTTCGCCCGAATTAAAATCTAATTTTAATTCCGCGTCGAAATCCAATTTCTTATAATATATCGAACATATTATTTTATCGATTAATTCCAAATTAATCGTTCTCTCTCTTTAATTAATATTTTATCCCAGATAAAATATCTCCGCAATTAATCCCAGATTAATTTTCTCTCTCTTCTAATTAATCCTAGATTAATTAAAGTGCGAGTTATACATCATCGGTGAATCTTCAGGAAGCGACCCATGAGATCTCCGGATATGTGGCAGTAAATACGGTCGTCGGATTATCCGAACACGTAAGCACCTCGTACTACGTTTATACCGATTTACAAGACAAGGTTGGCTTCTAGCAAAGCGCCATGCCTACCCAATTCTCCAGAAATATTCTTACAGGAATATATAGATCTGTATCAAGCGTAGTATACCATAGTATTGTGTATATCGGCCCAGTATCGGATAGTCACGTGCTAGGGCTGGGGCTGGATAAGTGTCTGCCCCGTCCGAAGCACATATCGGATGTCTGGTAACTAGTCTCTATAATCGGATATGCATGACCTAGTCATAATATCCCGATGGTTGCGCAACACTCAAGAGCACTAGTACCGTATCCTGCGTGACATCATCTCCAATATGACTGGAGTGATACTTCCGTCTTGACATCACACCCAATACACTACGACTTTCTGATAAACCCAGAAGTGGTGTACGCAGAACCGGTTAAAGCCCTGTACCACCAAGACCAAAGTCTACCGATTATCGCAGGTATTAGCGATGCAAGTCTCAGGTTAAGACTATACACACCTACCTTGATTTCGGCCTCCCATAGACACATAGTCATAATACCAATGGGATTCCGAGGAGTCTATCCAGAGCGAAGGTTTCCCGTACCATCGGTGAAACACGACCTCCTATCGCACTTGCATAAGTATCCAATACTTATATATATGAGAACTATGCCGTTGTGCCCTCACAACGCACACAAGTGCAATACTAGCCTATTCCGCATTATCGATGTCCTGTCTCGATAATACTCCGGCTAGGGATATTTAATGATTAATCCTTCGGGGACTGATACTGTCTCATATCATTCTCAGTCCAGGAACTAATCATATGGACCTCTCTTCATTTATACATCTATGGTGATCTAATCACAAATGATGAGAGTGCAATTTCCTTGTCACATAGTTAATTTGTACAACAACACCGTGATCTGTACAAATAGTGACGCTATGGGTCATATTATCCAACAATCTCCCACTTGGTACATAGCCAGTCACTCGAGTGTCTAACACCCGAACTATGTACGGTTCGCTCAAATTGCTGAGGAAAGGTTTTCGTCAGTGGATTTGTTTGATAATCGTCTGACGCGATTTATACGATCATCACATCGCCACGATGTGTGATCCGAACGAATCAGATGATATAGAAGTATATATCTGGATCGTCGATGAGACCTTTAATTCCTTAGCCTGTGCTGACGCCTAGCTCAGCTGCTAAAAGAAATATATCTAATCTAATTAGTTTTATTTTCGATCCAAATGGCTTCTATTGCTGCCTCAGCTGCAGCAATAATCCGCATTTGTTGTTAATTCGGCAACAGTTATCTTGCTCGGAATATATTTCCAGCTTACTGTCCCGTTATTCAAACTTTATAGTACCGTAGTAGTTAATTGTTTGGAAACTTGCAGCGGTGATCCCAGTCACTTCAAGTTGTCCTTCTCCATAGTTTAAGACAACATCTTTAGTTCTCTCAGATACTAACAGATGTTCTTAATGTTCAATCCAGTGACTATCACTTGGATTGACCTGATCGTGACTCCATATGCTCGAAGTGTATGAGACACCAATACAAGTACATTTTAAATGTACAATTTCCAGAGAGTGTTAACAACTCCAAATCTATCCCAGTAGATCTTTATTCCTCGAATAAAGGTTGTTACTCCCCAGAATTCTACGAAGAATTTCTATTGAAAGCCAAGTTTTCATCAATTGCTGTATGGGAATTTCACTGTCAGTGCGCTCTCCCACTAACCTCCTTATATACACAAGAATTATTTCGTTTTGAGTCAAATCATAAACCATTATGATTATTTCAAAACGACAGTTCCAAGAACCTTATGCTTGCATTAATCCAAACATGGATCGAATAACCCGCAAACCTCGTTTGTTGGTTATACAAAATCGTCAGAATGTTATAAACATTCTCCAAAAGGTTTCCTTTTCAGGAAAGCGATTTTGATCTATAACTGACACATTTCATAAATGAAATACGCAGTTATCAACAAGCATCTTCAAAATGGATTTAACATGGCAACAGGTAAAAGGTTGAACCGTTATTAACACAATATTGATAACGATACCTTTCCGTGAAAAGCCCAGCTTTGTACGTTGGTATGTTGCCTTCCATGTATGTCTTCCTTGAAGACGTTTAATGTACCAATAGGCGCAATGCCTTGTGGTACAACAACTAGTATCCAAAATAGTTGTTATACATGGAATCCATTTCGGATTCATGGCACTTTGCCATAATAGGGAGTCGATACCTCGTATCACTTCTTCAAAACGTAGTCGGTGGATATACCTTCATAAGATTGACATCTTTATGAGGTTAGATCAGAAACCCATACCCTAGGTCGTTTTCTGACTCTATCCGATCTACTCAGTTCTTGTGTATTCGAAGATTAATGGTACAGATTCATCATTGATGAACTATTTATGTTCCATTACGGACCTTGTGCCTTGAACAGTATTACTCCGATTTTCATCGAGTATCACTATCCTCCCACTGACCACTGCATATCGGTATTCCTCTCAGGAAAAACCGCATGGTGAGCAACAATCACATTGTTCTCATGTGAGATTTATAAGTACTACACTTATGGTTTCCCTTAGGATAACCTTTATTGGCACTTATCCAATTTGGGTCCTTAGTTTGGTATCATCCAAACGTTATGCTTGGCATACCCAAATTATCAGGAATGAGAAACCTCGTTTCTTCCCTGTTCATATCCTATATGACATCTGTGAAACAGATTTATATGGAACCTTATTCTAAATAAGTTATTGCACTGAAAACTTATCCGTTGAAGGAAATAGTAGCTCAGAGCGACTCGTGATAAACCATATCATGTCCAACAAATTTGGTTTTTGGTTCGGACACACCGTCTAACTGACGTGTCTCGGGAGGAGTCCTCATTTGAAAGAATACTATACTCTTTCAAGTATATAAGAAACTTATTGCTTAAGTATTTTCCATTACGGTCTTACCGTGACGGTATAATACTATAGCCGATCTGTTTGTCTATTTCGTGTCGAAACTCTAAAAGTTTCTGATTTGTGTTCTTCAAAAGAAACACAGAACCATAACGTGATGCCACATCCGTTAAGGTCACGAAATATTCATGTTCACATCTAGCCTAACTAGATATGGGCCCACATACTTCACCATGAATAGGGCTAACAGATCGGTGGCACTTACACTATTACCTAGTGAACAGTGTTTTAGGTACTTTACCTAACAAACTAGATTCGTAGACTTTATTTGAATAGTCAAATCAGTCCTGGTATCCACTCTTCAAAAGTGTGGATATACGAGTCTTGTATAATTGTGTCCCAGACAACAATGCCACAAATAAGTCTCTATTGATCAAATCAATTTGAGCTATTTATTTGTCATTTTATATGTTTGAGATTTTATTTATATTCAAAATATAAATTCTGTTATTTACATCTAATGTATTTATCTCAGTATCATCTTTATATAATAAAACACTTAGTGTTCTATAATATAAAGGTTTTATCCGTAACGGATTAAACACTGATATAGAGATAGTGTCTCTAGTCAAACTAGTTACATTGTAACAGTTCCTAATTTAAGTACATACCCAAAGGGTAGTTCCTAAACTTAGGTATCTACGGTCGAAACAGCGACTTTCGTCCCGTTTCCGATTCGTAGAGAAATCTCGGCTTGAAGTCAGTATGCAGCTCATAGCGGATTCTGAACATCAATACATATATTTTATGTACCACACTAAGTATTTAAAAACCAATTTCAATACTAGTAGTGAACATAACTTTGACAAATATTTTTAAAGTTAGAGCGTCGCCCTTTCTTTAATTCCTTCGTGTCTACCATATCCAAATGGTAGTCACTTTGGGATATGTCAATTATCCTTTCAATATTTCAGAAACCTTAGGCCAAGCCTTGGGTTCTTAGAATATCGAAACGATGTGCACCTCGTGCTACATGCCCAATTGCAAACTTTGACTTTATCTCCTCTAGAATAGTCAATTAATTCTCCAAGAATTATAAATTGCAATTTTAATACTTCTTAAATCTAAAATTAGATTTATGACAAGTATATTAAATTAAGCATTAAAGTCATCATCACATAAATCTTCCAAAGATTTTATGCTCTACTTATTTTGCTTAATTTTGGGCGTAAGGTATAATAAGTTATTTTATCAAATAAAGTAACCTATTATTTATTCCCAATTTGAAAATTAAATCATTTAAAATATTTTAATCCCAGATTATATTTTAAATATCCAACTTTTCAATTTTATCTTGATTACAATAGTCCAACTATTTAATCAACGATTAGTGGTACTATATATATTATAATGATTATAATAGTCCAACTATATAATCAAATATAATCCAAATTAATTAACCTCAATTACATTGATTACTATAATTCAATTATAAAATCAACTGTAAACTGAAATTAATTAATTCAAATATATTGATTAATATAATCCAATTATATATAATCAAGTATAATACAGTCCAACTGTTTATTAAAACAACAATTTAAATATTAGTCCAACTAACATTTAATATAACGACGAAATAATTTAAATGAGCGCGTATGGCGAGTAATTGAACGAGTATTGCAAATTCAATTCTTGCCTCCCACTATTTTTCGTCGAGCCTCTAACCCTCTGTCGAGTACTCGGGAAACCGTGTTTCCTAGTGGGCTAGGATCCCGTTAAATATCACACAATCTTGACTTTGGCCAACAAATTGTATGATAATTAACTAGGTAGATCTCGAAGATCAATTGGATCTCATCCAACTCCTAGATCCAGTAGGTGGACATCCAAGTCCCAAACATATATCTTATATATGCCTATACATCGAATGTATACCCTAACCTTTTTCCTCTGAATCAACTAGGCCTTGGCTTTGGCATAACAAACCTAGTGATCCCAGTCAAGCGCGGACCCATTGACATGGAAGCTTCGTAATCAATGTCAATGGACAAGAAGTGGTCTTGACTTTGGCCAACAAACCAAAACTTGGACACGACACCGATATGGAACAAAGCCTCGTGATTAAAACACATCTTTGACGGACAAGGCCTTGACTTTGGCCAACAACCCATGCCAATCTAGGATCTTGAGTAAGAATCACTCAATGGAAGGAAAATAAACGCTTGATATTTAACGAGGGTTTTTCGCGTGCAAATTGGCAACCAATTTTAATTATCTTTGTTAAGGTCTCATTATCATACACCCTTAAACATGCATTCTAAACACATAATAAAGCGCATATGATAAAATAATAATGATATGCGGATGGATATTTTACATTGATCCTAGATCAAATCTCTCACTTTCTCTCTCCCGCTAGCACAAATATTTCTTCTACCCGTTACACTACACTTCTAAAGAAACCTCATATACATAGAGGGGAATAGGTGAGAAGAGAATACAAAGAATAGGAGATAAGGCTGGACTCGCAGGTCCAATTAATAAATCAAATTTATTACAATTTCCAAAATCGCCCCACCCAGCTAATATCCATCCGATATACATTATTCAAACATCACAACCATGTATTCATACAAGCATGTTATCAATCAATCTAATCAAATTAATTAATCTTGATAATTAGTGATCATCCAATGTTCAAACAAAGATTTGATTTTGTTCGAGTCAAACTCGTATTGCGAACACGTACTCAAAGTACGATTTCTACGAATTAAATTAAATTACATAATTAAATCCAATTTAATACGCATTTAATTCTAATTCATTATTTAATTCCAATTTAAATATTACACTTTATAAAATAAACCTTTACGACTTAAATTCCAAATTTAATCGTTACGGGTCTCAAAGCCGGATTAATATCCAATATTAATTTAATTAAAGTCCAATGGGCTTTTAATTAATTTCTTGAGGCGTGGACTTTTGGTCAACTCTGGTCAAACCCGCAACCAAAGTCCAATCCGGGAGTTACCCCATAAGCCCATAAATTAATTTAGGCCCATTAGGCCCAATTAAACGTTAAAGGTTCATTAGTCGCATTTGGGCCTTTTGGAAGCGGTTTTGGGCCTAATTGGATCCAACCAATTTTGGCCTAAACCAACTTTGTACAACAAAGTCCAATAAACCCAATAACAACTTTAAAAGCCCAAATCCAATTTTAAGCCCAATAATTTAATTTCAAAAATTCTAAATTTTCCAATTAAATTACCTAAAGTGTATAGCATTATTAATTGCCCAAATCAAAGTTTCCAAAACATCAAATTTGTCCAATTAATCATGCTTAACATCAATTAATCATGTCCAACATAATTAAATCAAAATCAAACCCAATTTCATGCTTCAAGTGTCTCGGCCAAAGAGCGAAATTATGCCCAAATCAAATTCAATCCAATTGAACCAAATTAAACATAAATTCAACATCCCCAAATGATTTGCAAGTCATCCAATGAACAAAAAATCAAAAAACCAAGACAATTTTAGGGATCATATTTTCGACCATCACAAGCAAATTGGGGAAAATTGTTCCAAACACTTTTTCATCAAATTGATCTAATCAATCATCAATTAAACAACATTCAAGCATTCTAAATCATCCAATATTATTAAACATGCTCAAAATCAAGTTTACCCAAATTTGTCATGCCCAAAATTTAGGGAAAAATGGATCCAACCAAATTTCATGAAATTGATTATGCACAACATCAATTCAACCTCATTCAAGCATACTATACTAAACAATTTAATCATTTGATGCTCAAATTGAGTTTACCCAAATTAAAGTTTTGGCCAACAATAAGCAAATTGGGGAAAATCAATCCAATCAATTTTTCTTCAAATTGATTACATATAACTCTAATTTAATCATATACAAGCATTCTTAAACAAACAATTTGTCAAAATCATGCTTAAATCAAAAAGGCCCAAATTTTGCTCAAGAACCCTAAATTCGTTTTATGCAACCAATAGCTCAAGATACCATTGTTGAGTTTCAATCAAGTCCCAAGAATCATCAATCATGCATAAAAACGAGTTGAATACAACCAAGGAGTAAGGCGGAATACATACTCACATTGATGGGTTTGATGCTAGGAAGAACAAGTTGCGTTTTCTACCTCCCTCCAAGCTCGGCAGTGGCTTCCTCATGCAGTGGACTGCTCGGTTTTGCTCCTCTTTGAACCTCAAAAATTCGGCCATGGATGAACACCATTGAAGCTCCAAGCTTCAAGCTTTCCAAGCTCACAAATTCATTTCCCTATCACCATAATATAACCCATGTGTGTGCTAGCACTCATGTTTTGCAACAAAACACTCTCACTTGCTTCTCTTTCAATTCGGCAGTGACCAAAAATGAGAAGAAGATGAAAATGGCTCTAAGCCGTGAATGAGAGGGAGAAGAAAAGAGAGGGAGAGGAAGAGATGCGTAAAAAGAGAGAGAGAAAAGTAAAAGTAAAATAAAATGTAATAGGTTTTTATAATTTCTAAAATTAATAAAACCATTTACCATTTCTTTTTACTTTTCCTTAAATGCTAAAATCAAAAAGCAAAAAGCAAAAGTTGCTTTTTCAACTTCTACATCAATCACTCAAATCAAGTGACAACATGTCACATCACTCAAAGTGACATTTGATTTGACGATTGATGCGACTAGCGATATGACGCACGATTTGACTTGCGTGCCGCACTCGAATTCGAAATGCGAATGCGCTCGCAAATAATCCCGGGCTCGGGTTCGCTAATTCCAAATTAACGAATTTTCCGTCGCGTCGTAATTAAATGATTACGCCTAGCGAAATCACTATTTACGTCGCTAACGAATTAATTCTTAATTAATTCGTTCGCCCGAATTAAAATCTAATTTTAATTCCGCGTCGAAATCCAATTTCTTATAATATATCGAACATATTATTTTATCGATTAATTCCAAATTAATCGTTCTCTCTCTTTAATTAATATTTTATCCCAGATAAAATATCTCTGCAATTAATCCCAGATTAATTTTCTCTCTCTTCTAATTAATCCTAGATTAATTAAAGTGCGAGTTATACATCATCGGTGAATCTTCAGGAAGCGACCCATGAGATCTCCGGATATGTTGGCAGTAAATACGGTTGTCGGATTATCCGAACACGTAAGCACCTCGTACTACGTTTATACCGATTTACAAGACAAGGTTGACTTCTAGCAAAGCGCCAAGCCTACCCAATTCTCCAGAAATATTCTTACAGGAATATATAGATCTGTATCAAGCATAGTATACCATAGTATTGTGTATATCGGCCCAGTATCGGATAGTCACATGCTAGGGCTGGGGCTGGATAAGTGTCTGCCCCGTCCGAAGCACATGTCGGATGTCTGGTAACTAGTCTCTATAATCGGATATGCATGACCTAGTCATAATATCCCGATGGTTGCGCAACACTCAAGAGCACTAGTACCGTATCCTGCGTGACATCATCTCCAATATGACTGGAGTGATACTTCCGTCTTGACATCACACCCAATACACTACGACTCTCTGATAAACCCAGAAGTGGTGTACGCAGAACCGGTTAAAGCCCTGTACCACCAAGACCAAAGTCTACCGATTATCGCAAGTATTAGGATGCAAGTCTCAGGTTAAGACTATACACACCTACCTTGATTTCGGCCTTGTTGGTTTAAATCTAGGTCCCAAGATCATACAAGCCATGAAAACATGCGTGAATACACCAACGGAGGTAGCGGAATACTCACATCGATCGGTTGAGTCGATTTGGAGACGAACGAAGGCCAAAAATGCACTGCCAAGGACGCCCAACTGCAGCAGTCCACTGTCTCCAAAAACAGAAATTTGAGATGCGAAACGGAGCTCCTAGCTTCGTCGGACGGATCCCGGCTCATGGTCGAACCTCCCTACCACCATCGCAAGACTCGTAGTGTACTAGCACTTGCGGTTTTCACCATGAAAACCCAACTCTTGGCTTCCCTAATGCTCACGTTTTTCTGGTTCAAAACCAGTCCATTATGTTCTGTTTTGGGCGTGAGAGTTAGAAAAGAAATGAGAGAGATGATGATTGTGTATTAGTTGTTAGAAAGTAAAAACATTTACCTTATATACTTTCCAAAATATATTAAAGGTAATACATAAAATTGGCTTTCAAAAAGTCAAGCAAAACTTTCCAACAACTACACTATTGCAACAACTTCTATCAATCAAAGTGACAAGTTGCTTTGTCAATCAATCAATCAATCACATCAATCAATCACATCACTCAAAGTGACATTTGATTTGACGCTTGATGTGACGAATGATTTGACGCTTGATGTAACTTGCTGACCGGCGTAATCACACACGTATAACGCAAGCGCACGTATCGTTCAAGTAGTATAAAAAGTATCGATCCCACGAGGACTTAAAACCTTTTTGTTATTAATCTATGGGGCCAACTGATTACCAGTATCTAACAGGTTGTTTGATTGATTGATTTGAAATGACGATGATTCTAAATTTAAAACAAGTAAATAAAATTGCTTAAAATTAGGTTGAGAAAAATCCAAATTTATAAAAAAACTATCCAGGGTTGTGATTAATTCCAATATTATTTAGAAGATGAAGTGGTTATCTTAAAGTTGGGTAATATATTGATTTATTAACCTGGAACACTAATTTATGTAAAAGCCTCTTCCGATGGTCAATTTCAAATACCTAGTATAATCCAATTGAACCATATGTCTATGTCAACCAAATTACCTCGATTCATTAAGATTAAGTTCCAATTATGGCTACCCCCGCCCGACAGGTATATTCCTATCCTGTAAGGAAATCTATTAAAATGGTTATCTATCCTCAAGGAAGATCGTGGGCTATTGAGTCTAAGGTCTTAAACTTAAAATCCCTATGTCTAGTTCATTTTAAGTTTACCTAATCAATTTTATTAATGGCCAGTTAATAAAAAGCATTAAGATTAAGACTCATAAAATAAATCTTTAAATTACCCAACCTATAATCTAACCCCTTATAAACCGGTTATATTGAAATTCATCACAACCCTAGATACTAACTTAGTTACAATACATAGCTATGGCTAATGAAAACTTAAAAGACATAAAATAAAAATGCTAAAAAGTAACTGCGAGAAAGTAAAAGCGGCAAAGTAAATGAAAATAAACTGCCAAGATAAAAGGAATTACTTTTACTATTTACTAACTTAGATATCTCCCTTAGTATAACATAATAACTTGTGAGATTAAAACCAACCGACCATATAGGCGGTACCTGATTAAGTCAAGTTAAGTCCGACCAGCCATAAAGGCGGTAAAATTTGTCCATGAACCTGTCATGTAGGCGATAAAGAAATAACCAGCCATAAAGGCGGAACCAAAATTAAATTACCAACCGACCAATCTGGCGGTATCCTTGCTTAGTCAGGTTTAACAGTTTAAATTAAATAGCCCACCGACCAATATAGCGGTATTCCTTTTTAAGTCAAATTTTAGAATAGTGAATATGTTGTGTCTAAGGGAGATTAATCTAAGATAGTAACAGTAAAAGAATTACCTTTCACCTCGGCAGAGGGAAGTTACCTCCTCATGGTTGAAAAATAAAAACTGAAAAAGTAAAGAAAGGAAAGTGTTATGCGTAAAAGTAAATTACGGAAAGTAAAACTGAAAAGTAAAGAAAAGAAAGTGCGAAATTGAAAATTAATTACTGAAAACTAAAAATAAACAAACTAGATACAATCTTTTTATTTTTTCATTAAGGATTTCAAAGAAGAAAGTATATATTTTACAAATGAAATGGCTTGGTATTTATAGGCAAAATTTTGCCACCATCAAATCATCAATCAATTTCTCCACCAAATCCATTATTAATTTCTCCACTAATTACTCCACCAAATCCATAATTGCTCCACTAATTGCTTATCTTGTTTGGTGGTGATTTGATAATTTTTATTAATTATTTATTAATTAATATTTTGCTTTGAAAATGATTGATAATGACTTTTAATAATTACACTCCACACACTTCTGGATGGTTCATCAATTTCGGTCATGAAATCATCAGAATTGGAAAATATTTTCTCTTTCAAAGTTGTAGATCTTTGAGTCTTCTTTACTCTGGAACTTGAATCAGCTCAATCCGATATCTGAGTAAAACGTTATGCCCAAAATACGACAGATGCTCAAAGCTGGAATTTCCAAAACTACACTTCGTCAAAAACGCCATTTCAAGTTTCCAATCTCCAAAATTAATATATCAAGTCCAATAATTGCCCTTATTTGATCCACATTTCGTCCTAAATGATTTCATTGAGTCCCGATATTATTTTATCTGCAAAATAAAATAAAACATATCAAAACGTTCATCAAACCCAAGAAACTAAACAAAATATTAAGTAAAAGGGGCGGTAAATATTGATATATTTTCCGCTCATCACACCCCCAAACCTAACATTTTGCTAGTCCTCGAGCAAAACACAAAATAAATTAAAATTAAACTAAGCCACTTTCGTAGGGATCACGGTTGCATTTAGCATATGCAACAAGCCTTTAAACCCTTAGGTGTCCCTAGTGGACGAGTTGTAGTCTCGTGAGGGTTTACAGCAACGATACCCACAAAAGTTTTACAAAAGTAAAAAGTTAGTTAAAACTAATGCACACAAAAGCAAAAAGACAAGAGAAAATAGAATAAAGAAGTTAATGACTAATCAAGTGAAACTTCTACTCCAAGTTACTAGTTGTTTTGTTTCTTTCTAAACTACCGAATAAGTAAATTCTCCGATTATATTTACCATTCTCCATATACACAGCCAGCAAAATATTAATCAACTCATTTTTGCCCACAACAGTCACAAGTGCAATTGATAAGAGAATAATATTTTTGTCCTAAGGTTCTATTAGATTTCACACCTTTTTATAGTAATGGAGTAAAATTTTTTTTTTTCTGATTTTTCTGATTTTTTCTTTCTTTTTTCTCTATTTTTTTATTTATATACAATATCTTCTGTCTATGTAGCGAGCTTTGGGTCGGTGGCTCCCAAACCAGTTGGCTTTAGGGCACCAGGTGTTAAGACACCCCTACGACTTAATTACCCAGACATTAGATATAAATATTTTTGCAACATCCTTGATCCATGTAGCGAGCTTTGGGCCAGTGACTCCCAAATCAGTTGGTTTTAGGGCACTGGGTGTTAAGACACCCTTACAGACTTAATAACTCGGATCTCAGACGTTTTTTTTTTTTTTTTTTTTTTTTTACTCCATCACTTTTTTGAGATGCTTCATCCAATTAAACTATAGCACTGAATATTACAAAATTTTCAATTTTAGCTCATGACCGTGTGTTACCATGTATGTTGATAATATCTGCCAACGGAGCATATGAAGATCCATTTTAGTCAGATTTATGGAGAATTCACAAATTAAATAATTCAAAAGGAAATAAACAAAAATTTACTTGTTTCGAAATAGGTTTGAGATACGTCTCAGGAGTGGAAATTCCTTACTCGGCTATCTCTTACCAATTTCACCTTTTTAGTCAAAATAAAAACACAAAAATGCAAAATATTTTTGTAATTTTTGAAAATTTTTCAATTTTTTTGTATTTTTCGAAAAATTTTGAACTTAAAATAAAAACAACATACAACAAAAACAAGATATATAATCAGCTAATTCCCTCCCCCAAACCTAAATGAGACATTGTCCCCAATGTCTTAAATAGTAGAAGAAGAGTTTAGACGATAATACCTGGTTAACTGAAATTCTACATGAATTTAAAGGTTAAGATCCAGATTAACCCGACGTCTCTTACCACGATCGTCCCCAGACCAATTTATCTTTGAAATGATAGGGTCAATTTGTGGTTCATATGCTATGAGTTGGTCAATTAGATCCGGAGCGGTTCTGGCAGTAAATAGAAGTTCTTTTAAGGTTTTGATATGAACCCATTCCTCCGTGCATCATCAAGAAACACACAAAGAAAATCATAAAATCCATCAACATTGTACAGCCCAATTGGTTTCTGGTGTATGTCAGGTTCGCCCAAGATAGTACAATAAAAATTTCTTCCAATGTACCCAAGCCACCTGGCAAAGCAATAAAAGCATCAGCACGGTTAATCATTTCTACCAGTCGTTCAGACATACCTGGCACGATCAGTTCCTCTCCGTTTGATGTTTCAATAAGATTTGCCTCTGCCAAGGGTTTTGGGATGATTCCCAAAACATGACTGCCTCCTTCCTGTACAGCCTTTGAAACGATCCCCATTAATCCAAGATTGCCTCCGCCATATATTAAGTGCATATTTCTTGCAGCTAAGACTCGACCCAATTCCTGTGCTGCTTCTATGTATTGTGGTTTAGTACCAACACTACTACCGCAAAACACACAAATGTTTTCAACTTGTCTTCTTGAAGTGGCTTCCATTTTTATGTTTTTCTTTCTTAACTCTGGATGACTTCAAAGGTGCAATGATGAGTTGAATTTATAATACCTGAAAGGGGTGAGTAAAAATAGCACAAGTATCTTCCAAAGGACGATTAGTAGAACAATAGTAAAATAGATCGTGATAGTCAAAAAGGTCTGGATCCTGTCGGAGAAAATAAAAGAAAACAACAAAACAAATCACAATTATTAGAAAAAGACAAAGAGATATAATATGTACAAGAAAAGTAACGGCTTGATTGACATCTATGCGTCAGGGAAAAGCTTCCCATCCAATTTTCTTATAAATTGGCAAACAGGGTCTTTTTGAGTCAGATTCCCAAGACTTAACTGTTGTCTTTCTTTTAGAAATTGTGTATGTAATTTGCGAATGGCTATATGAACATATCCACTGGGATGCGTCTCAAGAGTCGAAGATAGATCATCTAAAGACTCCTTACTCAAGCCATCCCTAATGAATTTAATTTTGTCTTCGCGATTATCAGACACCATTCCTAAAGAACGACAACGAGTATTACAATTCCAACGTGCACATTTGAAACAAACACCCATTTTCTTTGCTCTACGTTTCTTTGAATATGTGCTTCTTCCAAATCCAGGCAAATAAGAAGTACAAGAATCAAAATATTCACCTGCTAATCGAACTCGTGCTTCGATTACCCAACAAATATCAGTAGGAATACCTTTGATCATCAATAGTCTCATCCGTTCCAAGCGAGCTTTGTAAACTTTCATCAGAGATTTTTGAGGGAGAGAAGGAAATTGCTTGTGAAGATTTACGAGAGCTTCTTCCATCTTAATCTGCAAAAACTAAACACACAAAATTAAATCACACAAAATCACAATATATACACAAATTGCATGGGTTGCCTCCCTGCGAGCGCTAAGTTTAAAGTCGTCAGCTAGACGTGACTTTTCGAACGTTTAGGCTGGATCTGAAAGTGTGACACTTTCTTTTTGTCGCTCCAATGGTTCTCCCCAATAATGCTTAACCCGCTGACTGTTAACTTTGAATGTGTTGTTGGTATTGGGATCCAGTAACTCAACAGCTCCATGTGGTAAAACCTGAGTGATCACAAATGGACCTGACCACCTTGATTTCAACTTTCCAGGGAAAAGTTTCAACCTCGAGTTGTACAACAACACCTGTTGCTTTGGTTCCAACTGTCTGTGCACTATTTTTCGGTCATGCCATCTCTTGGTCTTTTCTTTGTACAGTCTGGCATTCTCATAAGCCTGTAGGCGAAATTCCTCCAATTCATTGAGTTGGTGAAGTCTTTTCTCTCCTGCAGCTTGTGGATCAAAATTCAACTTCTTCAGTGCCCAATACGCCTTGTGTTCAAGCTCAACTGGGAGATGGCATGCTTTCCCAAACACCAATCGATATGGTGACATACCAATGGGTGTCTTGTAAGCTGTACGGTAGGCCCATAATGCATCGTCCAGTTTTGTAGACTAATCCCTCCTTGTTGATCCAACAGTTCTTTCCAAGATTCTTTTGATTTCTCTGTTTGAAACTTCAACCTGTCCATTTGACTGTGGATGGTAGGCTGTGGCAACCTTGTGAGTAACTCCGTATTTGGATAGAAGTGCATCAAAGTATTTGTTGCAGAATTGAGAGCCACCATCGCTGATGATTGCTCGAGGTGTTCCAAACCGAGTGAAAATGTTCTTTTTCAGGAATTTGATCACCACTTTTGAATCATTGGATGGCAGTGCAATTGCTTCAACCCATTTGGAGACGTAGTCTACAGCAACCAAGATGTACAGGTTTCCGAATGATGGAACAAAGGGCCCCATGAAATCAATACCCCACACATCAAATATCTCAACTTCCAGAATGTTTTGCAATGGTCCTTCGTTTCTTCTCGAAATATTCCCCATTCTCTGGCACCTGTCACATTGAAAAGCAAAAAGATAAGCATCTTTAAAAAGTGTAGGCCAGAACAAACCTGATTGAAGGACTTTTGCTGCAGTTTTATTTCCGCTGAAGTGTCCGCCATATGGTGATGAATGACAGTGCTGCAAAACACTGTTGACCTCCTCCTGTGGAACACACCGTCTCAATAATTGATCAGCACACTGTTTGAACAGGTACGGCTCATCCCAGATATAGTGCTTGACTTCTTTGAAGAATTTCTTCCGTTGTTGAGTTGTCCATTCCAACGGCCATTTTCCTGACACAATGTAGTTCCATAGTCAGCATACCAAGGGGTATCTTGTTGTTTCATGGCAAACAGCTGTTCATCTGGAAAAGTTCTTTGATTGACAGTTCTTTGCCAGCTGTTTCTCCATTCTCGATCCTCGATAAGTGATCTGCCACCTGGTTCTCTGTTCCTTTCCTGTCTCGAATCTCCACGTCAAATTCTTGCAGAAGAAGTATCCAACGGATCAATCTGGGTTTGGCATCTTTCTTCGCGATCAGATATTTGATTGCTGAATGATCTGTGTAGACTACCACCTTGGGACCCAACAGATAAGAACGAAATTTGTCAAAAGTGAACACAACTGCAAGCAACTCCTTTTCAGTGGTTGTGTAGTTGAGTTGAGCTTCATTTAGAGTTCTGCTGGAGTAGTAAATGGTGTGGAAAATCTTTGCTTTGCGTTGTCCCAAAACTGCACCTACAGTAAAATCACTAGCATCACACATTACTTCAAATGGAAGGGTCCAGTCTGGTGTTACAATGATGGGGGCAGAACCAACCTTCTTCTGTTTCAAGATCTCGAAGGCTTCCTGGCATTCTTTGGTGAAGTTGAAAGGCACATCCTTTTCCAGAAGGTTGCAAAGAGGTTTTGCAATTTTGGAAAGTCTTTGATAAATCTCCTGTAAAAACCACCATGTCCAAGAAAACTCCGAATGCCTTTGACAGATGTTGGAGGAGGTAGTTTTTCAATTGTCTCGATCTTTGCTTTGTCTACCTCGATTCCCTTTTGTGAGATCCGGTGTCCAAGAACAATGCCTTCCTGTACCATAAAGTGGCATTTCTCCCAGTTGAGTACCAAGTTCGTGTCTTCACACCTTTGTAATACATGTTCAAGATTTTGCAAACAATGATCAAATGAATCTCCAAATACAGAAAAGTCATCCATGAAAACCTCCATACTCTTCTCCAACATATCTGAGAAGATGGCCATCATGCAACGCTGAAATGTGGCAGGGGCATTACATAGTCCAAATGGCATCCTGCGGAAAGCAAAAGTACCATAAGGACATGTAAATGTGGTTTTCTCATGATCCTCTGGTGCAATGGAAATCTGATTGTATCCTGAATATCCATCCAAAAAGAAATAGAACTCATGTCCCGCCAATCTGTCTAACATCTGGTCAATGAATAGTAGCGGAAAATGGTCCTTTCTGGTGGCTTTGTTCAGCTTACGGTAGTCCATGCATACTCTCCATCCAGTCACCGTTCTTGTCGAAATTAACTCGTTCTTTTCATTGGGGATCACAGTAATTCCTCCTTTCTTCGGCACACATTGCATAGGACTCACCCAACTGCTGTCTGAAATGGGATAAATGATGCCAGCATCCAACCATTTGATGATTTCTTTCTTCACGACTTCCTTCATGATTGGATTGAGTCTTCGTTGATGCTCCACAGTGGGTTTGTACTCATCATTCATCAAGATTTTGTGCATGCAAAATGATGGACTAATGCCTCGAATGTCTGCTATAGTCCAACCAATGGCTTTCTTGTGCTCTCGCAATACTCTCAGCAACTTTTCTTCCTGTTCCAATGTTAGCGACGAAGAAATTATAACAGGTAATTCAGAAGAGTTTCCAAGAAATGCATACCTGAGATGGCTCGGGAGTAACTTCAGCTCCAGCTGCGGTGGTTCTTCAATCGAGGGTTTGATCCGGTCTGTCTTTGGAAGTTCCAAACTTTCAATTGGTTGTGTCACTTTGAAACGAAACGGCTTGTCAAGATAGTTGATACATTCCATAATTTCAGCATCAAGCTCACTGTCAGACATGTTGGTGATGCAAGCTTCAAGTTTGTCTGTGGGAATTGTATCAGTATCTTGAATGATACTATCAACAACATCAATTCTGAAACATTCTTCTTCCTTTTCATCGCTCGGGAATTTCATGGCTTTGAAAACATTGAAAGTAACTTCTTGGTCCTGAACTTTCATGGTTAGTTCTCCTTTTTGTACGTCAATCACAGTTCGACCTGTTGCCAAAAATGGTCTCCCAAGAATGATTGGAACATCTTTGTCTTCTTCCATGTCAAGGATAATGAAATCAGCTGGGAGAATGAGTTTGTCAACTTTCACCAACACATCTTCAACCACCCCTCTTGGAAATGTGAGCGTCCGATCGCCAAGTTGCAAAGAAACAGAGGTAGGCATTGCTTTTCCAATCTGTAGTTTCCTGTAAATAGAAAAAGGCATCAAGTTAACACTAGCACCTAAATCACATAAAGCCTTACCGATGTAATGTTCTCCAATTGTGCACGGGACTGTGAAACTGCCAGGATCTTTCAGTTTCTGGGGTAGTTTCCTCTGAATGATGGCACTGCATTCTTCCGTCAATGCTACTGTCTCGTAATCTCCCAATCTTCGTTTTCGTGAAAGAATATCTTTCATGAATTTGACATAGCTGGGCATTTGTTCCAAGGCTTCTGCAAATGGAATATTGATGTGCAGCTTTTTGAATACTTCCAGGAATCGAGCAAACTGCTTGTCCAGTTTGTTTTTCTGAAGACGCTGAGGAAAAGGTGGAGGTGGAGTAATCTGTTCTTTTTCCTTTGCTTCTTTTTCCTCCATCTGTTGCTCTGCTTCTTTTGGAACATCTTCAATGTTTTCCTTGATTCCAACATCTTTGTTGATTTCAGTACCACTTTTCAAGGTGATGGCTTGACATTGCTCCTTCCCTCGGTTCCTTGGATTCGGTTCTATGTTGCTGGGAAGATTTCCTGGTGGTCTGTAACTCTGAGCATTGGCCAGTTGTCCAATCTGATTTTCCAGTGCTTTGATAGAAGCTGATTGGTTCTGAATCATAGCATCGTATTTTTTTAACTGAGCCAGCACTTCTGCCATTACTGGTTCTTTTTCATGCTCCTGGCCTTTGTTATGTTGCTGGAATATAGGTGGTGGATTGTTCTGTTGCTGAAATCCTGGTGGTGGATTGTTCCTTTGTCCAGAATTGTTGCTCCATGAAAAATTGGGATGATTCCTCCACCCTGGGTTGTAGGTGTTGGAATATGGATTGTTTCCCTGTCTGTTGAAATTGTTGACATAATTCACCGTTTCTTCAGGTTGAGTTGGCTCTGGTGCTCCTTCATATGTTGAACTTGTTGCTCCAATATTGCTTTGAGTGTTGAGAGTCTCCATGAATTTGCATATCTGGTCCAGTTTGGCACTAACTGCTGTGTTGGCTCCAACTTCATAAATTCCTGCAATTCTTTGAATCAAGCTCCTTTCTGTTGGCCACAAGGAATTGTTATTGGCCATCTCTTCGATTAGGTCCCAGGCTTGATCTTCTCCTTTTGACATCAAAGCTCCTCCAGCAGCAGCATCAATAGTGGTTCTCATCAATCCAGAAAGTCCATTATAGAAAGTTTGGACTTGAAGCCATTTTGGAATCTCATGGTGAGGACATTTCCGGAGCAGATCTTTGTATCTTTCCCAAGCTTCGTACAGATATTCTGAATCTTGCTGCACAAAGGATGTGATGTCATTCCTCAAGTTTGCAGTTCTGGCTGGTGGAAAGTATTTTGCAAGGAATTTGGTGGCTAGAGTGTTCCATGTTGTGATAGAACCAGCTGATAGTGAATGTAGCCAGGCCTTTGCTCTGTCTTTCAAGGAGTATGGAAAAACTCGCAGTCTCATTGCTTCTTCTGATGCTCGGTTGTAATTGAAAGTGCCACAAGTTGGTTACTATAATTAGTCCCAAGGAAAGATTAAGCAATAGAAATACAATAATAATACATGCAAAGCTTGAAGGATGGCGGAAACATACTTACAAAGCTATGTGACGAAAATGGTGATGAGGATCCTTGAGCCTCCAAGGATGAAGTTTCGGCCAAGCAAGAAGATGGAGAGAAGCTTCAAATCTTTGAGTATTCCAAGCTCCAAATGCGTTTCCCTATCACCTCTTTTGTTCCTTGTTTGTGCTAGCAAAAATGGAAAAAGAAAACAATTTTCTGCCTTTGTATGTGCAGCTCACGGCGTGAGCAAGAGAGAAAGAAGAGGAGAGTGTTTCACTTTTAATTTTGTTCCCTTTGCATGCCAAAAACCGTGAGAGACAAAGGAAATGAAAAGTGATATGATATCTAATACCAAAAGAATTTTTAATGCAAAAAATCCTTCAAAACCGTGCATGGCTTTCCCTCCAAAATGAAATCCATCATTTGCCATCATTACCACACTTTGAGATTAGAGACAATGTATCATCCCTCAAAGGTGACTAGATACATCCACCATCTATTCGTATTAAGTAATGAGATATCGCGATGTGATTTGCGGATATCACTCGATTCAAAGTACGAATGTGTCCGCAAACACTTTCGGGCTCGGTTTCGTTAATTCCGAATTAACAAATTTCCGTCGCGACGTGAATTAAATAATTACGCCTTGCGAAATTACTATTCAGTTCGCTAATGAATTAATTCTAAATTAATTCGTTTGGCCAAATTAAAATCCGATTTTAATTCCGCGTCGAAATCTAATTTCGTTTAATAATATATCGAATATATTATTTTATCGATTAATTCCAAATTAATCAATCTCTCTCTCTCTCCTAATAAGGCATTTTATCCAAGATAAAGTTTCTCCGTTATTAATCCAAGATTAATAAAGTTCGAATCAAACATCATAGGTGAATCTTCAGGAAGCGACCCAAGAGATCTCCGGATATGTTGGCAGTAAATACGGTCGTTGGATAATCCAAACACGTACGTACCTCGTACTACGTTTTTACCTAGATTTACAAGACAAGGTTGGCTTCTAGCAAAGCGCCATGCCTACCCAATTCTCCAGAAATATTCTTACTGGAATATTAGATCTATATCAAGCGTAGTATACCGTAGTATCGCGTACATCGATCCAGTATCGAACGATCACATGTTAGGCCTGGGGCTGGAAGTGTGTCTGCCCCGTACGAAACATATATCGATATCAAACAACTAGTCTCTTTAAATCGGACAATCCTGACCTAGTCATATTGTCCCGACGGTTGCAACCTTTTATAGAGTACTAGTTCTGTGTCATGCGCGATCATCAACTCCATATGTCTGAAGTGATACTTCCATCTTGACATCACACCCAGTACACTACGATTCCTGATAAACCCAGAAGTGGTGAACACAGAACCGGTTAAAGTCCCCAACCACCAAACCAAAGTTTACCGATTGTCGCAAGTACTAGCGATGCAAGTCTCAGATTAAGACCATATACACCTACCCTGATGCGGCCTCCCATAGACACACGACATACTACCAATGGGATTCCGCGGGGTCTATCCAGAGCGAAGCTGTTTTCCGTACCATCGGTAAAACACAACCTCCTATCGCACTTGCATAAGTATCCAATACTTAAATATATGAGAACTATGGCCGTTGTGCCCTCACAACATGCACAAATGCAATACTAGTCTATTCCGCATTATCGATGTCCGATCTCGATAATACTCCGACTAGGGATATTTAATGATTAAACCTTTTATATTGATACTGTCTCATATCATCTCAATACGGAACTAATCATACGGACTTTTGCCATTAATAATCAAAGTAAATAATTTTACAAAACGGCAAAAGGCAATTTCATTATCACATAGTAATTTTGTACAATAATACAATATCATTGACAAAAACAGTGACGCTATGGGTCATAATGTCTAACAATCTCCCACTTGGCCTATAGCCAGTCACTCAAGCATCTAATACCTGAACTATTGATATGTCGTTCAAACACTTGCGATAAACAGCCTTCGTCAGCGGATCTGCAATGTTGTTATCTGATGCGACCTTCTCGATCTTTACATCGCCAAGATGTATAATTTCCCGAATCAGATGGTAACGCCGAAGAACATGCTTGGATCGTTGATGAGACCTTGGTTCCTTAGCTTGTGCTATAGCCCCGTTATTCTCACAATACAATGGAACGGGCTCAGCTGCTAATTGAACTACTCCTAATCCAATTAGGAACTTTCAGATCCAAACTGCCTCCTTTACTGCTTCCGACGCAGCAATGTACTCCGCTTCAGTTGTTGAATCGGAAACAGTATCTTGCTTGGAAGATTTCCAGCTCACCGCCCCGTTATTCAAACAAAAAATGTACCCGGATTGCGACTTGAAGTCGTCCTTGTCGGTTTGGAAACTTGCATCGGCATACCCAGATACCACAAGATCTCCTTCTCCGTAAATTAAGAAAGCATCCTTAGTTCGTCTAAGATACTTAAGGATATTCTTAACTGCCATCCAGTGACCTTCGCCTGGATCGGCCTGATAGCGACTGCACATGCTCAAAGCATATGACACATCAGATCGTGTACATATCATGGCATACATGATCGATCCGACTGCCGAGGCGAACGGTATCCGACTCATGTTATCTCTCTCTTCTTGTGTCTTAGGACACATGTTCTTAGATAGAGATATACCACGTAACATCGGCATCAATCCCTTCTTGGATTGATCCATGCTGAATCGCTTCAACACTTTGTCAATATATGTACTCTGGGAGAGTCCAAGCAGCTTTCTAGATCTATCCCGGTAGATCTTTATTCCCAGAATAAAGGCTGCTTCTCCCAGATCTTTCATGGAGAATTTTAATGAAAGCCAAGCTTTCACCGACGTTAGCATGGGAATGTCATTGCCTATAAACAATACATCGTCGACATAAAGGACAATAAAAGTCAGTGCTCTCCCACTAACCTTCTTGTATACACAAGGGTCATCTTCGTTTTGCACGAAATTATATTCTTTTATGATTTCATCAAAACGCTGATTCCATGATCGTGATGCTTGCTTCAATCCATAAATGGATCGATTTAACTTACAAACCTTGTTTGCAAGTCTAGGTACGACAAAACCGTCAGGCTGTTGCATATAAACATCCTCCAAAAGGTTTCCGTTAAGGAAAGCGGTTTTAACATCCATCTGCCATATCTCGTAATCGAAATATGCAGCTATTGCAAGCATTATCCGAATGGATTTAATCATGGAAACGGGTGAGAAAGTTTCTTCATAATCAATACCATATTGTTGACGATACCCCTTTGCTACAAGCCTAGCTTTGTACGTTTGTACGTTGCCATCCATGTCGGTCTTCTTCTTGAAGATCCATCTGCATCCAATAGGCTTTACGCCTTCTGGTGCATCAACCAGTGTCCAAACTTGGTTGGCATACATGGAATCCATCTCGGACTTCATGGCATCTTGCCATAAAGCGGAATCAATATCCTGTATTGCTTCCTCATACGTAGACGGTTCATTATCCTCAATAAGATTAATATCCACATGAGGCGAGATCAGGTACCCATACCTCTCAGGTACTGTCCTGACTCTCTCCGACCTACGCGGTCCTTGTGTATATGAAGATTGTGGTACAGACTCATCCTGGATGGTCTGTTCATGTTCCGTCGATGATTCATTGCCAGGAACAGTATCACTAGGATTTTCATCAAGTTCTACTTTCCTCCCACTTACCACTGCATCTAGGAATTCCTTTTCAAGGAAAAATGCATGTAGAGCAACAAATACTTTGTTCTCTTGTGGGTGATAGAAGTAATATCCTTTGGTTTCCTTAGGATATCCCACGAAAAGGCATTTATCTGATTTGGGTTCTAGTTTGGTACCTTCCAAACGTTTAACATATGCCCAGCATCCCCAAATCTTCAGGAAAGAGAAACCTGGTTTCTTCCCTGTCCATATCTCATATGGAGTCTGTTCAACAGACTTTGACGGAACCTTATTCAAAATAAGTACTGCACTATTTAAAGCGTATCCCCAGAAGGATATAGGTAGCTCAGTGCGACTCATCATCGACCTTACCATGTCTAACAAGGTACGGTTTCTCCGTTCAGACACACCGTTTAATTGCGGTGTTCCAGAAGGAGTCCACTGTGAAAGAATACCATTTTCTTTCAAGTAATCTTGAAACTCATAACTTAAGTATTCGCCACCACGGTCCGACCGCAATGTTTTAATACTCTTGCCTGTTTGTTTTTCTACTTCGTGTCGAAACTCTTTGAATTTTTCAAAAGTTTCCGACTTGTGTCTCATTAGATACACATAACCATAACGAGATGCATCATCCGTAAAGGTTACGAAGTAATGATATCCACCTCTAGCCTGGCTAGACATGGGCCCACATACGTCACTATGAACGAGGGCTAACAGTTCTGTGGCACGTTCACCTTTACTACTCAAAGGTGATTTAGGCATTTTGCCTAAAAGACAAGATTCGCAGACATCATATGAATTAAGATCAAATCCGTCCAAGTACCCACTCTTCGAAAGTGTGGATATGCGAGTCTTGTTGATGTGTCCTAGACGACAATGCCACATGTAAGCTTCATCTTTCAGATTACTCCTTTTGAGCCTTTTGTTTGTTATTTTATGTTTAGGAGATACATTTATATTCAAAATATAAAGGCCATTATTTGCAACAGCAGTGCAAATTTCTGCATCATTTTTATATAAATAACACCCAGTGTTTCTAAATACAAAAGTGTACCCATGCTGGGTTAACAAAGATACAGATATGATATTCCTAGTCAAACTAGGTATATAATAACAGTTCAAAAGTTTAAGCATATGCCCCGAGGGAAATTCCAAAACAAAAGTCCCTACAGCCAAAACAGCAACTGGAGTTCCGTTTCCGACTCGTAGGTCAATCTCCCCTGAAGTCAGCATCCTGCTATCCTGCAGAT